>SJYC01096509.1:0-78909 GCA_006408675.1 Madoqua kirkii | reverse complement strand
TGGTGACTGCAGCCATGAAATTAAAAGACGCTTACTCCTTGGAAGAAAGGTTATGAGAAACCTAGATAGCATATTCAAAAGCAGAGACATTACTTTGCCGACTAAGGTCCGTCTAGTCAAGGCTATGGTTTTTCCAGTGGTCATGTATGACTGTGAGAGTTGGACTGTGAAGAAGGCTGAGCACTGAAGAATTGATGTTTTTGAACTGTGGTGTTGGAGAAGACTCTTGAGAGTCCCTTGGACTGCTAGGAGATCCAACCAGTCCATACTGAAGGAGATCAACCCTGGCATTTCTTTGGAAGGAATGATGCTAAAGCTGAAACTCCAGTACTTTGGCCACCTCATGTGAAGAGTTGACTCATTGGAAAAGACTCTGATGCTGGGAGGGATTGGGGGCAGGAGGAGAAGGGGACGACAGAGGATGAGATGGCTGGATGGCATCACTGACTCGATGGCCGTGAGTCTGGATGAACTCTGGGAGTTGATGATGGACAGGGAGGCCTAGCGTGCTGCAATTCATGGGGTTGCAGGGAGTCGGACACCACTGAGTGACTGAACTGAACTGAACAACTCATCTGACACTTAGGATCGTTACCACCATCATCTTATTACTAAAGCGTATTCATTGAGTACTCATTTGTGCTAGAAACTGACAAACACTTTGAGTTGCTTTAATTAAATGCATTTCCCATCCTGTACCTACCTTGTATTTAAACTTAACCCTTAAAGTCAGAGGTCTTATTTTGCATTCTTATAACTACCAAGTATTGAACATGCCTCTGTCTTCCATTGTGTGTTACTGCTGTTATTAGTGGCCATATATTCATATTAACTTTTGTTGTCGTTATTCAGTTGTGAAGTCATGTCCAGCTATTTGTGACCCCATGGACTGCAGTATACCAGGCTCCCCTGTTCTTCACTGTTTCTTGGAGTTTGCTTAAATCCATGTCCATTGAGTCAGTGATGCTACATAACCATTTCATCCTCTGCTGCCCTCTTCTTTTGCTTTCAATCTTTCCCAGCATCAGGCTGTTTTCCAATGAGTCTATTGGAGCTTCAGCTTCAGCATCAGTCCTTCCAGTGAATATTCAGGATTGATTTCCTTTAGGATTTAATGGTTTAACCCTTGCAGTCCAAAGGAATCTCTCAAGAGTCTTCACAGAAGGACAATTCAAAAGCATCAGTTCTTCAAGGCTCAGCCTTCATTCTGATCCAACTCTCACATTCATATAAGACTACTGGAAAAACCATGGCTTTGACTATACAGACCTTTGTTGGCAGTGATGTCTCTGCTTTGCAATTCTGTGTATGACCTTGATGTAATCGTTACCATTTCTATCCTTTATTGTTCCCATTCTTGCATGAAATGTTTCCTTGATCTCTGGAATTTTCTTGAGATCTCTGTTATTTCCCATTCTGTTGTTTTCCTCTGCTTATTTGCATTGTTCATTGAAGAAGGCTATCCAAGTACTACATTTCAGACTCTTTTGTTGACTATGATGGCTACTCCATTTCTTCTAAGGTGTTCTTGGCATAGTAGTAGATAAAATCATTATCTGAATTAAGTTTGCTCATTCCTGTCCATTTTAGTTCACTGATTCCTAAAGTGTTGATATTCACTCTTGCCATCTCCTGCTTGACCACGTCCAGTTTACCTTGATTCTTGGGCTTTCCATTCCAGTTTCCTATGTGATTTTGTTCTTTACAGCATCTGACTGTACTTTCACCATCCACAAAGGAGCATTATTTCCACTTTGGCCCAGGTACTTCATAATTTCTGGAGCTGTTAGCAATTGCCTTCTGCTCTTTCCCAGTAGCATATTGGACAACTTCTCACCTGGGAGGCTCAGTTTCCAGTGTCATATTTTTTTGCCTTTCATACTGTTCATGGGATTCCCATGACAAGAATACTGGAGTACTGTTCCCACTGCCTCTTCCAGTGGACTACATTTTGTCAGAACACTTCACTATGACCCGTCTGTCTTGGATGGACCTGAACAGTATGGCTCATAGGTTCACTGAATTATGCAAACCCCTTTGCTACAATGAGGCTGTGATCCATGAAGGGGATATATTAACTTAGTAGATGTTTATTAATGGAAACTATTTGTTATTCTTTCTTTTCCAAGTGATAGTCTCATTCATGTATGTTTATAAAATGCCTTAAGGAAAACAAAGTTTTTGAAACTCCTGTCACAAGTTAATTCCTTCATAGATGCATGTATTCAGCAAACATAGTATATTTGGCAAACATATCTTCTATGTGTAGTAGTAACATGTTAGGACTACAACAATAAATATAATCTGTCCAGAATATGTGCGTAACTAGTTACCAGTAGTTACAACGTCATTTTGCCATGATGGTCAACTCAGACATGTTAAAACATTCAAAGGAAGCGTGATCCAGTAGATCTGAATGGAAATAGTGTTACTGAACCAAGCTTGGGTCTGCTTACCTGCACACAGTAAAACTAACATATTGACATGAGTTGTGGTGAAGGAAAGTGTAATGTTTATTGTAAGAATCCTGAGTAGGTAATGCTCGAACAACTGGAATTCTCTGATAGTTTTCAGGGAAGAGTTTTTAGAGGCAAAATTTGGGGGAGGTCTGCAGGCTTTGTGACCTTCCTCTCATTGGCTAGTGGTGAGGTAAGAGGGTGGCGTTTCAGGAATCTCAATAGTCAGCCTCCTGGTTCTGACCAGTCTAGAGTCTATGTGCTTGTGCCCAGCCTGGGATGAGGGTATTAGCTCCTTAGAAGAACTCAGAGATGTGTATTAGGTTGTCATGCATTTTTCTTCCAGGAAAACCAGGACACTGCCCCTTGGCTGCACTATTGTTTCTTGACTTACTTTCTTTTGTTTCTGCATCCCCTCATTTTTCTAATTAATAACTGTTTGAATTCACCCTTTGGAACTCAGAGAAAGTGTAAGAAACTTGTTTTTTCTTACAAGCAAGAAATGTGGTACACAGACAGGCTTTTGTACTTGGGAGAGTTGCGCAGGGTCCTGCTTCATTTCAATAGGAGAATTATTAGTTTGGGCTTCCTTGGTGGCTCAGATGGTAAAGAATCTGCTGCAATGCATGAGACCTGGGTTCGATCCCTGGGTTGGGAAGATCCCCTGGAGAAGAGAATGGTTACCCACTCCAGTACTCTTGCCTGGAGAATTCCATGGACAGAGAAGGCTGGCAGGCTACAGTCCTTGGGCCCACAAAACACTGGGCACAACTGCACGACTAACACTTTCATTTTCACTTTAGTTTGGGACGACTTTCTGAAACTGAGGCTGTGTGAGCAGAAACATGGAATCCAGAGTCATTTAGGACAAGAAGGTAGTTTAGATTAAAACCCAATAATGGCAGGAAGCCTTGACAGGGTGTGAGATAAGAAAGTGACAGGATGTGATGGAAGAAACCAGACTATGTCATCCTAAAACATGCTACTGTGACATGAGATTATTTTAAATTAAGACACTTAAAAAAAAAGCAGATATAAGAAGGGCACTATGACATTCCCTTTTTCTTCCTGAAAGCAGAAGATAGAACCCTCATATCAAAAATGTCCTCCATATATCAAGAACAAGTAACATTATTATCATCAAGGATAGGAAGCTGGAGCTGAGAGAAATCTCTACAAACAGACCTTGTTAAAATAATTCTTATCTTCCTTTAGCCTCTATTTATTCACTTTATCACAGTTGTCTTTGTTCAACCTAGTATGTTGTCGTTCAAACTCTAAGTCATGTCTGGTCTTTGCGACCCCATGAACTGCAGTGTACCAGGCTTCCCTGTCCTTCACTATCTCCTAGAGTTTGCTTAAACTCATATACAGTGAATTAGTGATGCCATCCAACCATCTTATCCTCTGTCACCCCCTTGTCCAAGTATTTAAGTTTTGCCATATCTTTGTAGCTGCATTTCTTGTGTGTGTCACATAAAAATGTAAATTACATAAATTTAAGGGTGTACATATCAATTCTAAAATATTTTTTGGACAGAGGTGTTATTCACCTAATACCTTAAATTGCTATTGATCCAGAAATATGATCTTAGAATCTTAAAAAGCATCATCAATACTTTTTATGTGCCTCTTTGCTATAAATTTGGTTCTCTTAGCTGTGTTTCTTAAAGAATCAGTTTGTTTCATATGAATTTAAACTATACAACTTCAATAATGCACTTTTCATGATTAAGACTCCAGTTTTAATTATTTTCTTTTTATCACAAGTGGGTTATCAAGGATTTAAACTATCATCTGAAGAAAAATAGATCTTTTAGCTCACTGTACAGATGAACTCAGATCTGCTAAAACTGTATAATTAACTTTAAAAGAAGATTTTATTTTTTTAAGAAAAACAACTATACCCCTCACCCACCCCTCAAATTTGTATGTCAAAGCCCTCAGAACTTGAATCTGTCAGAATAGATATTTTGATAGAGTTCAAAACAGCACCCGTTTGTGTGGGTATGTAGACTAAGCCTCATGTTTTCAAAGTACTACTGAGTTTCTTAACCTGTGACATGCCATTTTGTGTCAGTTTTTTTTGCTGTAATTTTTTTTTGCCAGTAGTTTTTGTTGTAGGCAGTGGTCCTGTGCACTGTAGGAGGTTTCTACAGCATCCCAGTAGCTCCTCACCTTCCTGTCTGTGCTACCCAAAGAGGTCTCAGACATCAGTGGTTTTGGGGCCAAAATCTCCCCTGGTTGAAAACCACTGATGTTATGGAAAATGTTCCTTAGCTTAGAATATTGTACTCCACGTTCCTTTGAATCTGTAGGATCAAAACTTTGCAGCAGTTTTGAGAAACCAGCAGAGGACTCTAGAGAGAAAAAAATAATTTCCTTCTACTCTTCTACATTCCCTGATTGAAATCCCTCTATAATAAGAGACAGATTAACTTGAGAAAAACAAACAGAAATTTAATAACATGTATATACTTCATGCATAGACAGGAGATACACAGGAAAACTGAGTAAAACTCTTTAAGATTAGCCCAAGCCACTGCCTTAAATACCATCTTGCAAAGTAAAAGAAAGATGTTGTGGTCAAGTCAGGGGTAGTTATGGGAGTTTATTAAGAAAAAAAAAAAGCAAACACTGTACACAAGGGTAAGATTTATCATGTATATTTCAATCTACTTCTTTCCCACTGATAAGAGATTTTTGTGATCAGACTCATCTTTCTAGAGGAGAGACCCTTACAACATTATAACATTGATCAGAGTTCCATATACTACACAGTAGTTCCTTGTTGGTTACCTATTTTAAAATTGCCAGTGTATACATATACACACTGAAAGTCAGCATTTAGATTTAAATGCGACTCTTTGCTCAATGCTATGTGGCAGCTTGGATGGGAGGGAAGTTTAGAGGAGAATAGATATGTGTATATGTATCGTTGAAACCTGAAACTATCACAACATTGTTAATCAGTTATATTTCAATACAAAATAAAATGTTAAAATTTATTTTTAATAAAAATAATCCTATGCCAAAGTAGCATATTTTGGTGCATTCTGCTGCCCTTCAGGACTCTTGCATGCTGCCTGCTGTTGCCTCAGTCGTGTCCGACTCTTTGCTACCCTATGGACTGTAGACCACTAGGCTCCCCTGTCCATGGAATTCTGCAGGCAAGAATACTAGACTGGATTGCCATGCTTTCTTCCAGGGAATCTTCCTGACCCAGGGATCGAACCATGGTCACTTGCAGCTCCTGCATTGCAGGCAGATTCTTTACCACTGAGCCACTGGGGAAGCTATCAACACTTAAACATAATTTCAGGAAAAAATGTAGTACTAGTGTCAGACTTTCACTTTTCACTTTCATGCATTGGAGAAGGAAATGGCAACCCACTCCAGTGTTCTTGCCTGGAGAATCCCAGGGATGGAGGAGCCTGGCGACCTGCCGTCTCTGGGGGGCGTGCAGAGTCAGACGCGACTAAAGCGACTTAGCAGCAGCAGCAGTGTCAGTTTAAGGTAAAAATTCCTGAAAATGAAGAATGTCCTCATTTTAGTTTTCTTTTTACACTGTGTCCTGAAGTGAGACCTAAATTTTACCTGTCAATTTCCCTGATTCCTGCATCATTCCACAAGACTGAAGTGGTTTCATATATCCACTATTTGATTAAAAAGATGTTAGTGACCCTGATCAGTGTAAAAACAAATGAGTTATATATTAAAGGCTGTACAAATTTCATCTATGACCTAGAGGAACAGAAAATAGAATGGAAAATAAGTAAAGCTTTGGTGTAAGCTTTATAATGACCTAAATTAGCAAAATCATAAACTTTGCAGATACAGGGATGAAACCTAAAATATTACCGACAAAAATGAACTTGATGCATTTAAATATTATAAAAAGAGTAAACTCAATTTATATATAATTTTTCCTAGACAAGTAATTATGTAATGACTACAAAACTTTGAATTAAGAACTTAGGCCTCCTTTTTTTATCTGGAAGTGACTTAAAACAGACTCTTCAGACTTAATATGGCCACATGCAGTGTAATTATCTTTAAATCACAGGCACAGCCTAGTTGGTCTCTCTTTTAAATGCAAATGAAAGTCCAAACAAAGGTTTTTTTTTTTTTTTTTAACCTTCCTTCCAGCAGTCGACCATGTCCTGGGAAAGAAAGTAAAGACAAGATAGGGTTCTAGGAATCTGCAGAAAGAGAGCTGTGGGAATGCTCTCAGGCCCTCAGATTTGGCATAAATATTGAAATGGAAACATTTGAGCTTAGAAGATTCAGAAATAAATCTTATCTGACTAAAGCAGAACCTCTCAAAAATACAACTGCCGTTAAGCACCCCCTCCAAGGGAGTTTCCTGTGAATTCAGCTGCCTTGGAAATAAACTGCCCACTTTCATTAGCATAGCCTCCCCTCCCCCCAAAAAAGAATCTCTCATACTCTCCCTTTGAATTTCTAAAAACCTTCTTTTATTAAGTTGATCTGTATATAAACCTTTGTGAAAGTGAAAGTGAAGTCGCTCAGTCGTGTCCAACTCTTTGAGACCCTGTGGACTGTAGTAGCCTACCAGGCTTCTCTGTCCATGGGATTCTCCAGGCAAGAATACTGGAGTGGGTTACCATTTCCTTCTCCAGGGGATCTTCCTGACCCAGGGATTGAACCCTGGTCTCTGATATTGGAGGCAGACGCTTTAACCTCTGGGCCACCAGGGAAGCCCAATATAAACCTTTACTTAGGGCTATTCCACAAATTACTCATCTCAAGCAATTCTCTGGGCATGTGTACATAAACCTTTCTTTTCTGCTGTTAATCTATGTCATTTAAGTTGCAGACTCCAACCACTGGAACCAAACTAAAAGAGGAATAAGTTTTGCCTCCCAGTAGAGTTGTGTATATGCTTTGACTATATTAGTGCAACAGTGAGGTCATAATTCTGCCTACAATAAATTATCTTCACTATGAAGAAGGAATTCATAGGGCTTGGACTCCATCTTTGGCCTGTTGATGCTGATCATGCTCGGCCACCTTTCCAGTGGGCTCTGAACTCTGTGTTTAGTGCCTATGAAAACAACAACGGAAGGGTAAGACCCCCTCCAGACCGGGGAACCTTGAAGATCGTATCTAGGTTACTCATCGCCTGAGAGAAAACATACACTAATCACCCCTTCCTCCACACAGGCCGTAAATTTTTCTGTATCTATCAGAGTGTAACCTTGGGCTTATTGATTATTGGCTAATTGTTTGACTGTTGGAGCACATGAGCACATAGCATGTGAATGACGGGGTTATTGGGATTGTATTTTCCTTGGTTTATGTAAGTCTCAAGGAATTTGGAGTGGTGAGTTCAGACACGTGCACCTGGGGTATAAAAGATTTTCATGAATGCTGCTCGGGGTCCTTGGCTCAGAGGAGACTCTGCCTTGGGCCCGCCGGTGTGATACGCTGCACTCCACTATCTGCATTGTCCTTCTGTGTGAGTTTGTTTCCCAGAACACGTGGCTACAACTATGTCTTCCAAGATGTTTGACTTTTACTTACAGTATTAATTGCAAATCACCAGAACTGAAAGATATCACTCTTTTACTGTTGTGGAAGAAATAAGATCTTGATGATTTTAAGCAATTTGCTTGATGATGCATGACTGGGTTAGAAAAGTTGTAATGGACACTGAGTTCTAAATCTGAGGTGAACATAATAACTAGGGTTTCAGTTCAGCCAATCCAGTTAGACCTGGATTAAGAGAGTGGACCAGAGGGATGCTGGGAACAGGAGGCTTCCTCACTAGAGCACTGTTTCCATCTTAACAATGAAGGCAGAGAATTAGACTTTCCACTCTCATTGATGATAAAGTTTGGAAACCAAAAGAAATATATAGCCTTCATTAATAGAAGTTGTACTGTATTACTGATTTTCAGACACCAGGATACCTGAGTGGTCCCAGAATGCAGACTAATTTGGGGACTAGAAGGTAGAGTAGGGGAAAAATTGAACCCAATTTAAATTGAAATTTGTACCAATTTTTTAAAAATTTTGCATGAATTATTTATGATGGCTTCTGGGGAAAATTTTTATTCACTTACTCTGTTCCACTTTATTAGGGCAACACAATTTCAATAAGCCCATGAAGCTAATCTAGCCAGCTACCCTGTGACTGAACGCTTGTAATTCATCATGCTTCTCTGTGTTTGTGGTGTTTGTCAGCATGATGAGCCATGTAAGATTAATTACCATATCAGTTTTATTTATTCAGCCCCAGCTTATTTGACCCTTTCCAAATAAATCCTTATATTTACAGTCCTTTCAAAAGGGACAACATAAATGTACTTCTGCACTAAATAAAACTAATGGCCCCTAATGTGTCTTAGAGATCCTTGGCCTATCTCTTTTCCTCTAGTAATGCATTAAGATTTGATTGCTGATTCTTTTATATTTTCCCCCACTAAAATGTTTTACTTAATTTCCCTAAGACAAAGCTGGCATGTTCAAGAGGGGGAATAGACTATATGCCAAGTAGAATTCTGATGTGAGTTTTATGGAAAAGTATATGTAGAAATCTGTGTGTGAACAGATTGGCTACAAAATATACCAAGCAACCCAATAACACTCCAAATCAGGGCAGTCACTTTCATGATTTGCTGAATCAATGGTTTATGGCATCTAATGAGTGGTTCTGTCCAGGCAGTTCATTTGACTATGTTATCAATCTGACCATCACGGTATCAAAAACACTGGATCAAACATTTTTCTAATTTTTTTCTCCTTTGAATATTATAAATTAAATTCATATTGCTCTTCATATTGAGCTGATTTGCTTTCTTAAAGAAGCCCATTGTTATTTTGAGATCTCTTTATACAACCAATACAAAAGAATATGAAGGAATTAGTACTAACATTAAAAAAAAAGGTTATAACTAGGTGAATACAATTGTCTTTTTCTTACTAGAAAATCCTTCTTATTCCAAAAAAAATCTACCAGCAAAATGAAGAGGTATTTTCTCTTCTCGTTTTCCCTCAAAGTCTTAGAGGATATTAATAAATGAGATAATCATCTTCTTTTTTTAATCATATGTTCAAGAAGGAAATAGCAACCCAGTCCAGTATTCTTGCCTGGAAAATTCCATGAACAGAGCAGCCTGGTAGGCTACAGTCCATGGAGTTGCAAAGAGTTGGACACGACTGAGACACTTTACTTGTATTTTTGTACTTGATAATGTGTTAAAAATAATAACCATTTTATCATCATCTGCAACCATCAACTCCTCAGCATTAGGAAAGTACTGAAAAGAGTGTCATTGTCAGTGGAGGTGTTTGCAATTCAGCAGTTTTCTGTGTATCTTATTGAAGATATCATTTTAACCAATAACTGGTTGCTGCTGTGTGCTTTACCAAAGTAAGGATGGACACGTTGTTGTTTAGTTCCTAAGTTGTATCCAACTCTTTGGATCCCATGGACTATAGCCCACCACACTCCTCCTCTGTCCTTGGGATTTCCCAGGCAAGAATACTGGCGTAGGTTGCTGTGCCCTTCTCTGGGAGATCTTTCCCAACCCAGAGATCGAACTCACACCTCTTAGTTTCCTGGTTTGGCAGGCAGGTTCTTTACCACTAGCGCCACCTGGGAAGCCTGAAAGTGACAGAAAGTGAAGTCGCTCAGAAGTGTCTGACTCTTTGCGACCACATAGACTGTAGCCTACCAGGCTCCTCTGTCCATGGGATTCTCCAGGCAAGAGTACTGGAGTGAATTGCCATTTCCTTCTCCAGGGGATCTTCCTGACCCAGGGATCGAACCCAGGTCTCCCACGCTGTAGACAGACGCTTTACCATCTGAGCCACCTGGGAAGACTATAATAGTGCAATTATTTTCTTCTTGCCTCCTGTTGATTGTGTAAGGGAGGAAACAACTTTCCTCTAACTCCCTGAGTTCTTGGCTGCTGCTGCTGCTGCTGCTGCTGCTGCTAAGTCACTTCAGTTGTGTCTGACTCTGTGCGACCTCATAGATGGCAGCCCACCAGGCTCTGCCATCCCTGGGATTCTCCAGGCAAGAACACTGGAGTGGGTTGCCATTTCCTTCTCCAATGCATGAAAGTGAAAAGTGAAAATGAAGTCGTTTAGTCATGTCCAACTCTTAGTTATCCCAGGGACTGCAACCCACCAGGCTCTTCCATCCATGGGGTTTTCCAGGCAAGAGTACTGGAGTAGAGTGCCATTGCCTTCTCCTGTTCTTGGCTGTGAACCCTGTAAAAGACAGATTAACAAGAGAAAAACAAACAAGTTTGTTAACATATTTATCTCTTGTATCCTTGGGAGCTATTCAGGGAGAAATGAGGAACTCAATGCAATGGCTGAGAACTCTGTCTTATACAGTATCTTCAACAAAGGTCGCTATATCTATGGAGAAATGACAGCACAGAGGAGAGCGGTCTTAGGCTTGTAAAGGTGATGAACTATTAGAAGGTAAACTAATGGTAAAATAAAAACTTAAAGGAACTTGTTGTGTACCTTCCTCAAGTACTTTCTCCAAGCTGATAGGGGTGCAAGTTGTCTCTGGTGATTAATTTTTCTTCCTGGTACAGAAGGGAGGAGAGACATCTTTGAAAATTTATCTTCTGCTTTCAGGCAAATAAAGGGAAGGCAGGGAGGTTTTCTTGTATTTATTTCTTCTCAGTTGCATTCAGCTCAAAGTATCCCAAGGCAAAAGTGACGTATTCTGCCATCCTTCAACTGATACCAGGTTATGGACAAATATTTCCTCTCCCATGACAGTCATGGATATGCTTGTCACAGATCCCTGATGGGTTTTTATCAAATCTGTAACCTATGTCTCCCCTTTAAGCATGCTCTCTTCTTTTGGCTGCGCCATCTGGCAAGCGAAACTTTCCTGCCCAGGGATCAAACCCAGTCTTTCTGCATCGGAAGCATGAGTCCTAACCACTGGACCACCAAGGAAGTCCTAAAGCTTATTGTTTGTTGAGTTTTTTAAAAGACTTTCAGACCAGGTGATATATATGTGGACTTCCAGTGGTATCTCTGATTTAAAAACGTTTCAAGTTCCCATTTGGCAATATATATGCATAGGACAGATTACTATTACAAAATATTTGCTGCCTCTTCCTGGGGAAGGATTATGTTGCCCTACCGCACTGATGTTAGGTTAACAGAATATGAGCTGAACAGCCTTCATCACCCGTGTGTGCCTTGTTGAGTTCTGCCAGGGATGCTCCACCTAGAGGCTGTCCTGTCTGTATCAGTCCTAAAGTTAAGATGCCCCGAGATGGGTATCAGGTTCAATAAAGAGTGAACCTTTGTTGTAAATTAGTTTATAAACTAGCTTATGCTGATATATACTGTACTTTATGGAGATCTGTGGAGAAGTAAAGGCAAATTATTATTTGACAATGATTCCCAGGAGTCTGGTGGGCTGCAGTCCATGGGGTCGCTAAGAGTCGGACACGACTAAGTGACTTCACTTTCACTTTTCACTTTCATGCATTGGAGAAAGAAATGGCAACCCACTCCAGTGTTCTTGCCTGGAGAATCCCAGGGACAGGGGAGCCTGGTGGGCTGCCGTCTATGGGGTTGCACAGAGTCAGACATAACTGAAGTGACTTAGCAGCAGCAGCAGCAGCAGCAGCAGCCTATATTCCGGGCAATTTGCAGAAGCCAGTTCATTGTTATTGTTCAAAATACTAAGCACAACCAAAACTGGAGTGAAGTATGTTTGGGATCCGGGATAAATATCTTCACTTTTATTTTCTCTCAATTCAGCCAAAGACTAGCTCTTCTTTCCCTGGACCTGAATGACTCTGTTTGCTTTATGGTTTTCCAGTTATTCCTTTTCGTTCTGTTCCAAGCCTGTGGACGTCTTACTCTAGAGAAGTTACAGTCATCTGAGTATGAAAGAGGGAAGAAAAGCAAAATGTATCTCCTCAACATGGTGTGTCTGTGTTCTCGACCAAGGGGAGCAGCACATGTACTAAGATTCCTAACTACAAAATATACTTATCAGATATACGAAGGAGGCAGCCACCAAGTATACATATCATCAAAGTGTGGGCAACACTTTCAGGGATGTGATTTGAGACAGGGTTTCCCTGCTCGTAATTGCACTGCTCATATGGCATCACGCGTCATACCTGTAGAAGTGGGGGAGGGGAGAGCCTCAGCTAAGCTAGGTGGTATAGGTTTCCCACAAGAGAACGGGTTTTTTTAATAAGAGAGGGAGACAAAACCAGTGGCTTGACCCAAGCATTTCTTATGCCTTCTTTGGTTGGGTAGTCTGGTGGCCAGATGGAAACTGACCCTTTAGCTTTGTAGTTTCTCTTCTCTGGAGTTCAAGTCTTCACTAGTAGCATAAGTGTCAGTCTGGTCAGTTAAGCATGGGCATAGTTGAATATGGTCTTATCAGATATCACAACCTGTTGATAAAGCAAAACGGAGTTTAACTGCTTTTCTTGGTAAGAGAAAATGCAGCTTCCGAAGCTGGGGCAATGTCTCAGAGGGGAGAATGAAGGGTTGGGATTTTCTGATAATTGAAAGCTAAGGTGTATCTTTCAGTGTCAGCAATAGGGGATGCTGGGGGGGCTTAATCAAAATTGTGTGATCTTGTGTTGTTCTGTACTTAGTTGCTCAGTCGTGTCCCCCTCTTTCGAGACACCACAGTCTGCCAGGCTCCTCTGTCAATGGGAATTCTCCAGGCAAGAATACTGGAGTGGGTTGCCATACCCTCCTGCAGGGGATTTCCCAACCTGGGGATTGAACCCAGGTCTCCTGCACTGCAGGCAGATCCTTTACTGTCTGAGCCGCTGCTGCTGCTGCTGCTAAGTCGCTTCAGTCGTGTCCCACTCTGTGCGACCCCATAGATGGCAGCCCACCAGGCTCCCCCATCCCTGGGATTCTCCAGGCAAGAACACTGGAGTGGGTTGCCATATCCTTCTCCAATGCATGAAAGGGAAAAGTGAAAGTGAAGTCGCTTAGTCATGTCCGACTCTTCACGACCCCATGGACTGCAGCCTACCAGGCTCCTCTATCCATGGGATTTTCCAGGCAAGAGTAGTGGAGTGGGGTGCCATTGCCTTCTCTGGTCTGAGCCACTAGGGAATTCTAATTAGAACTGAATAATAATCATGATATAACAGTTGAGAATTGGTAGAAACTTCAAGGCAAGAACTTCAAGGCTAGAAGTTCAGAAAAACCTTAGGACATAATTGTCTATTGATGCTTTCTATTGAGAGTAGATGGATATATCAGGAAGTCTCTGTAATGAGCATTCAAGTTATTTACCTGGGCAGAGACTTACAGAATAATAAAGTTATGCTCATGAAAGCAATGGAATAATAAAGAGAAAACTTTGTTTCTCAGTGTCCAAGCCACATGTGGAAATATGTGTTGTGTGTTTGTTTTTTTTAAATATTTATTTGGCTGCACTGAGTCTTATTGTGTCCTGCAGGATCTTTAACTTCAGCCTGTAGGCTTAGTTGCAGCATGGGATCTAGTTCTCTGACCAGGAATTGAACCTGGGCCCCCAGAATTGGGAGAATGGAGTCTTAGCCACTGGACCACCAGGGAGGTCCCGGGAATATCTTATCTTAATTCTCAACATCTTTTGGTCTAAAATGATGACCTAGGAGAAGGCAATGGCAACCCACTCCAGTAGTCTTGCCTGGAAAACCCCATGGATGGAGGAGCCTGGTGGGCTGCAGTCCATGGGGTCTCTAAGAGTCAGACATAACTGAGCACCTTCATTTTCACTTTTCACTTTCAGGCATTGGAGAAGGAAATGGCAACCCACTCCAGTGTTCTTGCCTGGAGAATCCCAGGGATAGCAGAGTCTGGTGGGCTGCCATCTTTGGGGTTGCACAGAGTTGGACACGACTGAAGCAACTTAGCAGCAGCAGCAGCAGTATAATTATATAAAACGAATTTTAAAATCATCCAAAATGGTAAATATTCATTTAAGATGATAAAAAAACTTATTTAACATATGTAAAAATGTAAATAAGATAAACAATGGAAAGAGAAGCAAAGGTAAATTTCTTTTAAAAGCTCGAATAAAGAAATATGTTCTATCACTGTTCTATTTTCAGTGAGGATGATTTTCATTCAGCTAACATTTAAATTTATATATCCTTTACTATTGAGAAGACATGTTTTGCCCTCACTTAGATCCTCCTCCTTGTTTTTGGAGAGGCCTCTCTCTGCTTATTGCTCTTCTCTTTCTGAAGCAGCTTCCATCTTGGAGCTCTATTCCTTGGTATTATTTCCTTCAGTTTTTCTTTCTGGCATTCTTCCACTCTTGGCATGGGAACATAAACCTATCTCTCCTCATTTCTATTATTTTCTTCTGATGCACTCAATAGCTTGTAATGATGCCTTGATTTAGGTAACCTGGGTTACCTAATGTGAATTTTGAAACTTCCAATATTTTAGGGTCACAGCCATTTTTGATACTGCATATTAATCTCTGTGGGCATGC
This sequence comes from Madoqua kirkii, assembly GCA_006408675.1. Taxonomy (NCBI): domain Eukaryota; kingdom Metazoa; phylum Chordata; class Mammalia; order Artiodactyla; family Bovidae; genus Madoqua; species Madoqua kirkii. Next base: position 63,972 of record SJYC01096509.1, on the reverse strand, counting down.
TATATTTTGAAACTCTTAGAATAGGATTCAGTTGATGAGTAGCTAGAAAATGCTCTGTAAATGCGAACTGCAACATTGTGTTTCACAGAATGGAAACAGCTATTGTGTAAAACATACAAAACCATAGTGTAAATAAGAGTAAGTATGGAAAAAGGCCATTGTACGTTTATGACAAATCTATAAATATCTTCCCGTTGTGACCTTAGGACCATTTCTTGACTAAATGTAGAGTGATAACTATTGTTAGAACTAAGGAAACTAATCATCAAATTAGTTTTTATAAAAACCGGTATAATCTCTTATCCATTCCAGCACACCAGGATATTCAGTGAGACCTGGAGTAAGCAGCAAAAGCCCTTCCCCTCTCTCGATGCTTGGCAGAAAGCAGGTTTTGTTGTGGTTATTTTTGTTCAGTCACTAAGTCCTGTCTGACTCTGTGCAACCAACCCCATGGACACAGCTTGCCAGGCTTCCCTGTTCATCACTATCTGCCAGAACTTGCTCAGACTCACGTCCATTGAGTCGGTGATGCTCTCTGTTTCATCCTCTGTCACCCTCTTCTCCTCTTGCCTTCAATCTTTCCCAGCATCAAGGTCTTTTCCAATGGGTCGGCTCTTAGCATCAGGTGGACAAAGTACTGTGGCTTCAGCATCAGTCCTTCTGATGAATATTCAGGGTTTATTTCCTTTAGGAGGGCTCTCAAGAGTCTTCTCCGGCACCATAATTCGAACGCATCAGTTCTTCATCTCTCAGCCTTCTTTATGGTCCACTTCTCACATCCGTACATGACTACTGGAAAAATCATAGCTTTGATTATGTGGACTTTTGTCTCAAAGTGATGTGTTTGTTTTTTAATATTCTGTCTAGGTTTGTCACAGAGAAAACTTATTTCAGGGAATTGAACTTTTCACATACTGTGCGTGCATGCTAAATAGCCTCAGTCGTGTCCAAATCTTTGCAACCCCATGGACTATATCCCACTAGGCTCCTCTATCCATGGAATTTTCCAGGCAAGAATACTGGAGTAAGTTGCCATGCCCATCCCACCAGTGGGATCCCAGGGGATCTGATCCAGAGCTCAAACCCACGTCTCCTTCATCTGCATTGGCAGGAGAGTTCCTTACCACTAGCGCCACCTGGGAAGCCCTTTCCACATACTGTTGCCTTACATATATCAGTTTATCATGTCATTGCATGCTGATGAAATGAACATTGGTGTACCCATCAGGATGCCTGCATTCTAGTCCTGCCTTTGCCACCAGCAAGATCTGCCACCTAAGGCACCTTATGTAAACCTCTAGGAGATTTCAGTCTTACAATCAGTAAAACAAGGAGTTTAGATGAGAGAGAATCTAGAGTTCTAAAATGGCATGCTCAGATTCAAAAAGACTTCATCTCAGGAAATTAGGGTTCATAGCACAGACCAACCTCCCTCTATTGTCAGTGATTGCTTGGACAGTTGTGTTGAGAAGTGTGATAGGCTAAATAAGTGTATAGGATATCTGTCCATCCACAAATACTAAGATATCGGTGACTTCGTCCTTGGAAACTGTGAATATTACCTTGTATGACATAAAGGGCTTTGAATCTGTGATTAAGTTAAAATCTTAAAAAGAAATATTCAGGTGGGGATATTAATCTGGATTATCTGGATAGGCACTAAATGTATTCTTATGAAAGACAGCCGAATTTGATTACAATAGAGAAAAAGGATATAGGACCACACTGCTGGCTTTTGTTAACTAAAATGTTAGAAACAGAAAAAAAAAAATTAAGTGTTTATTTGGATATTGTTAGACCTGCAGTTGCAGAGAAGTTGATGGCACCGTACTCTAGTACTCTTGCCTGGAAAATCCCATGGACAGAGGAGCCTGGTAGGCTGCAGTCTATGGGGTCACTAAGAGTCAGACAGGACTGAGCAACTTCACTTTCACTTTTCACTTTCATGCATTGGAGAAGGAAATGGCAACCCACTCCAGTGTTCTTTCCTGGAGAATCCCAGGGATGGGGGAGCCTGGTGGGCTGCCGTCTATGGGGTCGCACAGGGTCCGACGAAACAGAAGTGACTTAGCAGCAGCAGCAGCAGACCTGCAGTTGAGAGACACAGATTCAAGAAGCACTTGAATTGTGTTGCATCTGACTACAAAATAGTGGAGGCTTATAAAGCAAAATGTGGCAAAATTACATTTATATGAGTTCTTTATCAAGAATTATAATTGGAGCTGGCAAGAAGAGAGTGTTCATTAAATAAGAATTGGCTGGGCTTGAAATGGTTGCATAGTTACAAAGGGAGAACTTGAAACCATGAGGTTGCAACTGGTAGATGTTGCGAATATGGCTGGTGGTGTCTTTGGGTCTGGTATAGTGCAAAGGAAGTTCAAATTCTCAGTGTTACAGAGACTGGTCTGGGACCTCAGTGGCTACTGACTCCATTTTATATGCCTGCAGTGAGATTATTCCATCATAATTTGAATTTGTCATCATTTTGAAGGTACAGGAAGGGATCATAAGTCACACGATACAATGAATGCAGCTCTAGAAGCTTGATGAGACAACTCAAGAGATTGTCTTCTGAAGCTTCAAAAGGAATGTAGCCCTGCAATTGTAATTTTAGACATCTAACCAGATCCATAAGAGAATAAATTGGTATTGCTTTAAGCCACTAAATTGGCGGAGTTTATTACAACTGCATTGAGAAATAGTTCAAGAAGGATTATGAAGTCTTGTTGACCTTAGTAGGCGTGTTGGTCAGAATATATTTGATATAGTCCATTCCTAATGAAGCAAGTGATGGTGATTGCTTTATTGTCCCCTAGCTGGAATTTCTTGCTTTGAAGACTCTAAATCTGAATATGTAAAAATTACTTTGTAATAAACTTGTATTTTCTGTTTTCATCTGAAATTTTTCCTCTTATGCACAGCATCTGGTATATGCTGATAGGTTGCTCCTCAGCTTTCCCTAAAAGTTATGGCTTCAGGTAATATTTACGGGTTTAGGGTACCCATGTGAATGTATACATTTCAACATTTACCTCATTCAATTGGAGTTTATTACACTGGCTTCTAACCTATATCAGGTATCAGAATAATTTAAGAAGTTTATAAAAGCTCATGCCTAGATCTCAACCCCATGTACAATCCAACAGTGACCAGCATCGAGACTATAGAGAATAAAAAGCTTTATTTGGGGTCTTAAGGATTACAGTCCAGGAGACATTGGAGGAGGAAATGGCAATCCACTCCAGTATTCTTGCTTGGAGAATCCCATGGACAGAGGAGCCTGGCAGGTTATAGTCCATGAGATTGCAAGGATCGGACACAATTTAACGACTAAACCACCGCCACCAGGAGACAGATTCAGGTAAAACCAAAAGAAGTGTTGGGGGAAGAGAAAGAATCAGGGACTTGTAAAGACAAAATTCACAAGGTTGTAAAGTTGCCCAGTGAGAATTATAACTGACTCTGAGGCAAGTCAGGGATTATTTGTCCTTAAAGAATCATGAATTGTTTGGGGGTAATGATTGGATAAGTATCTTAAGTTGAACAATAAGAGGTCAACAGGTCAGATTTTGTCTAGGCTGAGATGTGGGTAAGTCACACTACCTCCACGGCTTCTTGGCTCCCCTGTAGAGCACTCTCTTATTAATATTGATTCCATATTTATTTTTCTTTCACAGTAGCCAAATTTTCTTAAGTGTTTATATTTATATACCACCACAGGGATTATAAAATACACAAAAAGTCAAAAACAACTGATATGCCAAGTCATTGCCATTGACTGATATAACTTGAAAGTGAAAATGGCTCAGTCATGTCTGACTCCTTGTGACCCCATTGGCTGTAGCCCACAAGGCTTCTCTGTCCATGGAAATCTCCAGGCCAGAATATTGGAGTGGGTAGCCATTCCTTCTTCCAGGGTATAACTTGAAGCTCTCCCTGAAAATTTCTTCTTGTATAACATATTTAACACACTTGTGGTTCTGTCTTTGCTATAATACCCATGCTCCTGTGATGGTAAATATAGGTAAAACCATGCCAAAACTGCTCAGAAATTTTCTTTGAAACTGCATTAAATAACACTAAATATGAGATTCATGACTAAAATGCTATTTCAGGGAATTGCCAGTCTGTCTTAGGTTGGATGGCATCTCATCAAATTTGATGTAATCTGTTTGCTGACTGGAGAGACAAAAAATATTGCTGTTCTATCCCAATTTACACAAACATTAAATTGAATCATATGAAATTACTGTTTTGTAAGTCAGAAATATTTGAATGTTGGCAATTCCATATGGTTGAAACTATTAAATGAATTCATTAGTAAACAAATTCAAATCAAAAAAGCTAAATTACTCCAGTACTTTTAAAGAAATGAAATTTAGTAAGTAAATAGTAGTATAGCTTCCAGGTTATTGAAAATAAGCAAGCAGGTAAAAAAATAAGTTGAAGTTAAAACTCAGTGTATTGTTGTCTTTGTTGATTTTTTCAACCTTCCTTAGACATGTTTGTTTTATTCTCTACAATGAATTTGTACATGTTAATTAAATGCATTGTATAAATGAATAATAATCACAAATCATGAATTTTGTGTGTATATATAAAATCTTTCATTATGCTATGTACTATAAATGAGTTTATTGTGTATGTTATGAGGATTAGGGCAGGTGTTCAGTTCAGTTTAGTTCAGTTGCTCAGTTGTGTCCAACTCTTTGCGACCCCAAGAATCGAAGCACGCCAGGCCTCCCTGTCCATCACCAACTCCCAGAGTTCACTCAGACTCACGTCCATCAAGTCAGTGATCCCATCCAGCCATCTTGTCCTCTGTCATCGCCTTCTCCTCCTGCCCCCAATCCCTCCCAGCGTCAGAGTCTTTTCCAATGAGTAAACTCTCTGCATGAGGTGGCCAAAGTACTGGAGTTTCAGCTTTAGCATCATTCCTTCCAAAGAAATCTCAGGGTTGATCTCCTTCAGAATGGACTGGTTGGCTCTCCTTGCAGTTCAAGGGACTCTGAATGAAGAGTCTTCTCCAACACCACAGTTCAAAAGCATCAGCTGCAGTATATTAGAAATATTATTGGAACTGTAAAAAAAGTCTTTCTTGGGTTGGAGGCTAGATTTGACATTTGCTTTAATTTCCTCATCCAAAAAATGGGAAAAATATTAGCATTGACCACCTAAAATTGTTGTAAGACTCAAATAAGATGTAGGTGTTTGTAAATAATTAAAACAAAGACGCTGTCAACAAAGGTCTGTCTAGGCAAGGCTATGGTTTTTCCAGTGGTCAAGTATGGATGTGAGAGTTGGACTATAAGGATGCTGAGTGCTGAAGAATTGATGCCTTTGAACTGTGGTGTTGGAGAAGACTCTTGAGAGTCCCTTGGACTGCAAGGAGGTCCAACCAGTCCATCCTAAAGGAGATCAGTCCTGGGTGTTCATTGGAAGGACTGATGCTGAAGCTGCAACTCCAGTCCTTTGGCCACCTGATGCAAAGAGCTGACTCCTTGGAAAAGACCCTGATGCTGGGAAAGATTGAGGACAGGAGGAGAAGGGGAAGACAGATGATGAGATGGTTGGATGGCATCACCAACTCAAGTCCACTGACTTTGGGTGGACTCTAGGAGTTGGTGATGAACAGGGAGGCCTGATGTGCTGCAGTTCATGGGGTCGAAAAAAGTCGGACATGACTGAGTAACTGAACTGAGACACTGTAATGTAGCATGATGAATATGAAATAATACATGCCGAGGAGTCACCATCAGTGCATGAATAGCCTAACATTTCTAGACTACTATCTGGGTGCATTTTTTAAAAATTCACAAACAGAATTAGTCTATGTATTGATGAAGAAGATTTATGCTTTCTTAAGAATACACTAACAAATATGAATGATTAGTGTGAAAAAATGTAAGTCTGTTAATAAAATAGCCAGGTAAGGTGGTGCTGGGGGTAAAGAACTTGCCTGCCAATCTGAGACCGGAGAGACCCAAGCTCAATCCCTGTGTTGGAAAGATCCCCTGGAGAGGGCGTGGCATCCCACTCCAGGACTCTTGTCTGGAGAATCCCACAGGCAGAGGAGCCTGGAGGACTACAGACCATAGGTCAAAAAGAGTCAGACATGACTGAGGTAATTTAGCAAGCACAAAAATAATTAATGATGACATTTCAAACAGAATAGTTGCTTTTGCAAATATCTTATAGTCTGTGGCTTATTTTTTCATTCTCTTGACAATGTCTTTTGTGGAGTGGAAGGTTTTCATTTTTTAGCTTTTTATTTTGTACTGGGGTATAGCTGATTTGCTGTGGTAGGTTCAGGTGAACAGCCAAGGGACTCAGCCATAAATGTACAAAAGACACACCTAAAAAAGGATTGTTATCCGAAATATACAAAGAACTTTCAAAACTGACCAATAAGAAAACAACCCAGCTTAAAAACTGGGAGATTTCTCCAGTGGCCCAGTGGCCAAGACTCTGTCCTTCCAATGCAGTGGTTTGGGTTCTATCCCTAATAAGGGAACTAGAATCCCATGTGCCATATGTCACAGGCAATAAAGAAACACCTGCCAGGCTCCTCTGTCCATGGGGATTCTCCAGGCAAGAATACTGGAGTGGGTTGCCATGTCCTCCTCCAGGGGATCTTCCCAACCCAGGGATTGAACCACCAGGGTCTGAGACACCAGGGACACCCAACAAAAAGAATAGTTGCCTTTTTAATTTAAAGAATTATTATAATCTTCACTCCTTACTTCTGCTGTCTAAATAAAAGGCACAGTCTAATTTCTATCAGTAATAAAATGTCTTGCCCATGAATGGTACTTTTTCTGAATTGTCGTGTGTTCAGAATGTAGGCTAAGAAGAAGCATATTATCTATGGTTCTTCTCTAACAACCATCCCCCCACACCCCAAACCTGGATAAAACCCAGTCAAGGGAGATCTTACCTATACATTGTTCACTAAATTCCTAATTTCTGATTTGAGAAATTTTAATCACAATTGTCATCAAAGGGAACTGTTTTCCAGAGATGTTTTCATCATACATTCTGAAAGAATTTCCCCTTTTTTTTTCTAGAGCACTTCACTCAATGCAATTGGTTGATAAATAAATGGATAATTATAGTTTTCTGTTCAAAATTATCTGAGATATGATGTCTCACTCAGGAGGCATAAGATCTATCTAGGCATCACTTGATAAGAGGTGTTACTTAGCTAAGCAGTTCACAGTAAGTTCAATACCAAATCCATACAAAAATGCTCAAAAACTTAGAGTGATTGTGGTGGATCTATTTATCTTAATAACTAAATGCCCTCCTCTTAAACCTAGAATTTGTTAAACTAAATTCCTATCACTCTGATCTAATTCATGACTGCTGGACTAGAAGTTGGGCAGAATTATATTATCAAAGCATGCTGATATCTGACAGTAAGTGTAAGGATATATTCAGTTCAGTACAGTTCAGTTGCTCAGTCATATTCAGCTCTTTGTGACCCCATGAATTGCAGCACGCCAGGCCTCCCTGTACATCACCAACTCCCAGAGTTCACTCAAACACACATCCATTGAGTCAGTGATGCCATCCAGCCATTTCATCCTCTGTCACCCCCTTGTCCTCCTGCCCCCAATCCCTCCCAGCATCAGAGTCTTTTCTAATGAGTCAACTCTCCACATGAGGTGGCCAGAGTACTGGAGTTTAAGCTTTAGCATCATTCCTTCCAAAGAAATCCCAGGGCTGATCTCCTTTAGAATGGACTGGTTGGATCTCCTTGCAGTCCAAGGGACTCTCAAGAGTCTTCAACACCACAATTCAAAAGTATCAATTCTTTGGTGTTTAGCTTTCTTCACAGTCCAACTCTCACATCCATACATGACCACTGGAAAAACCATAGCCTTGACTAGAGGACCTTTGTTGGCAAAGTAATGTCTCTGCTTTTCAATATGCTATCTAGAATGGTCATAACTTTTCTTCCAAGGAGTAAGCATCTTTTAATTTTATGGCTCTAATCACCTTCAGTGATTTTGGAGCCCCCCCCAAAATAAAGTCTGCCACTGTTTCCACTGTTTCCCCATATATTTCCCTTGAAGTGATGGGACTGGATGCCATGATCTTCATTTTCTGAATGCTGAGCTTTAAGCCAACTTTTTCACTTGCCTCTTTCACTTTCACCAAGAGGCTTTTTAGTTCCTCTTTATTTTCTGCCATAAGGATGGTGTCATCTGCATATCTGAGGTTATTGATATTTCTCCCAGCAATCTTAATTCCGGCTTGTGCTTTATCCAGGTCAGCATTTCTCATGATGTACTCTGCATATAAGTTAAATATTATAAACTTATTAAAACAAAATTGATGTATCTAATTTTAGACCAGAATGAGAGTAAATATATTTAACATATCTCTAATTTTAGGTGAGCTTATAGACCTTTTAAAATAGCTAAAATTTTAAATTGAAAGCAGAAGTCTTAATCTTAATATGCACTTGATTTTATATTTTTCATTCTAGAATGTCTTTTTAAAAACATGCTTCATTAAAATTTGCTTAGTTAAATAGGATAATGTTAAAAATATAAGGTAAGAAAATAGTAATTCAGTGGACACTTTTGAACTTACCATCAAGTTCATGAAACAGAACTTTCCATTTACCTTTAATATGCAGTAAATTTTTGTTTTGCATATAATATTTCCTTTTGCTAAAATGTGATCACATGTTCATCCATGTTGACTGTGTGTGTGTGTGCACACGTGCACATGTGCTCTTTTTTGTCCAACTCTTCATGACCCCAGGGGCTATAGCCCACCAGGCTCCTCTGTCCATAGGATTCCCAGGCTAGAGTACAGGAGTGGGTTGTCATTTCCATCTGTAGGGGATCTTCTTGACCCAAGGATCAAACCCCTGTGTCTCCTGCATTGGCAGATGAGTTCTTTACCTCTGAGCCCCCATGGAAGCCCTGAGGACTGCTTACTAGAACTTAATTTCCTGGTGAATTACCTTACAAGCAAAACAAGGATTTCTTGAGTTCCATCTACAAGATCATTCATCTCCATGCTCCTTGCTACCTGTAGAGACATGTTATTGTTTCTGAGCTGGCAACGTTTGAATTGGTTCTTATTTAGCCTTCTGAACCTACATCCATCAGGCTGTCAGTATAGACATCCGCATTTACATAACTAATGGCAATCCTGTTTGGTGTCAATTCAGCTTGTGCTATGACTCGAAATCTCATTTACACACTGTGACCTTCCAAATTTCACTTCTGTTAATTTAATCTATAGGTCCTTCAAATTCAAATTGCAAGATTTCTGCCTCTTCAGAGTAATGCTCTCAAGACTCTAGCCTGTACTGCTATCTATTTTTTTTTTTTTGCTTTTATTCATGACCTCAGCTGTTCATTTACTATCTTACTGGTTAACAGTCTTTGCTGTGATATGTAGGCATCCTTGTCACCTCACTCCTTTATACCATGGTAGCTATGAAAACTCATGCTGACTGTATCAGATAACTCTGCTGTGTTGCCTAAGATACTCCTGGTGCCCATTTTGAACCACCAGATTTTCTGTTTTGATGGAACTGATTAATTCTTCAAGGTTATTCCTTTTAGTGAAGCGAGTAGATTTTTTCTATTTTTAAAAAGCGAATTAATTGAATTACTGGTTGTTTGACTGGATTGACTATACTCTTTTGAGTTTAGGATAGAAACAGTCTCTGGTTTCCCATTTTAACATTACTAACCAGAAAAGTCTAGGTAGCAGTCATTATGAGAAGCTGGTGGCCTTTGTTTAACAATGGGAAATACATTGCTTTCTCTAATTAGCATTCTTATGAAATGCCCCTGACAGGTAAGCTCAGGATGCTGAATGGAACTCCAGAGTCAGGCTCCTGATTCTGTCCCTTCCTACCTAGCTTCTGAGTCTCAGTTTCTCCTTTGGTAAGCCTTCCTATGGACTGTAGCCTGCTGGGCTCCTCTTTCCATAGGATTCTTCAAGCAAGAATACTGGAATGGGTTGCCATACCCTCCTCCAGGGAATCTTCCCAACCCAGGGATCGAACCCGTGTTTCCTATGTCTCCTGCATTGGTAGGCAGGTTCTTTGCCATTAGTGTTAACTGGGGAGCCCTTTTGAAGCTTACGTCATATCAGTTCACAGAGTCATGTTGGGTGTAATAGATTCTGAGCACCGAGAACTGTGTCTAGTAGAGAGGAAACATTGACTTCTAGCTAATCTTTCCTATTCTCATCCTATTAATGGTAAAAAAAAAATAGATGAAAACTCAAGAAAAGATGTCCATTTTGACCTCACCAAAAAGTACTTCTTTCTAGGAACACTCTGAATCCCCTTAGACTGTCTGACTTTGCTCTGGGCTGTTGAGTTTCACTCTCCTGGCTTGTTTTGGATTTTGCTGTTGGTGACAGAAACATTTCAGAACCCCCTGCTATTTGGAAAATAAGAGCAGCAGGGTGTGTAGCAAGGGAATCTAAAGGTGAAAGCAACTGCCAGTCCAGGTAGAGGCGCCAGGCCCTGGGCTATGCTTTGGGGATTGCAGCCTTTCTGCCTCCTACACCAGGGAAAAATGGGTTTCCACCTGTGATAATAAAACAGAGTAACTCAAGTTCCCCCAGAGAAGCCTGGTCCCCGTATACCTAAATGAAAGCAAGTAACAATTTCTTGGGAGAGAGTACCAGGAGAAATAATAAAAGAATATAGAGAAGACAAGAATTTTCATTTTTGATAGAATTGCTGTAGCCTAAGTTTGCTAATTGAGAATGTCTTATTAAGAGAAGCATATAAACAACATAAAAGTATTTTAAAGAAAAATAGACCATGCAAGTAGCCACTTTGTACACTCCCTTCTTGGAGACTGAGTTTCTATACCTATAAAATTAGGTGCAGTTTATGATCTCTCAATTCTTATTGATCTGACATTCCTTGACTCCGAAGCACAAGAATGTGTTTACATTACAGCAGGCGATATCTCTGGAAAGGCTTTGGATCAATGGTGGAACCAGTTCAGCATCACTGTTGGCAGAAAGCATGATGAGTATGATTTAGCATGCTTCCCAGAGCTCCTGCAAAAGATACTCAGCCAGATTCCTGGGGCATCTGAACCAGCGCCTGGCCGTAGGTTCGGCCTTCTTCCAGAGCTGCTACGTGGTACTTTTGTGACCTGACTCTGTTAATTATGAGTTGGGTACTTTGTGAAGTATATTAGCTCATTGAAACCTCTGGACCAAGACTAGGTTTGCCTTGTGGGAATAAATGGACATGGGAAAGAATATGTTCTCCTTTTCATGCAGGCTTATGATCACTATCTGCCGTGGAAGCATGGGAGCTATTAAGGTCAAATTGTGTTCCTAAAACATCAATCAACCCATCAATCAATCAGTCAATGTATGTATATATGTAAAGAATTATCAGTACATAATTAGACAAGATGGTAGATATTAGGCCAAGTCCATGTCAGCAGCATGCTGAAGGAATTAGATATGAAGTCCTAGTCTGTAAGTCCTACTCCTATAAACCAAAATAAGCCAACACTTATCTCATGCATAACCTCCAAAAGTATAGTTTTCTGCTAGCATGAGAGTGACCTAAAATTTCTCTCTTGATCCAATAAGACAGGACTTTCTGATAAGGAGACAGAGCTTCCAATAGGCTTTTATTAATTTAAAACACAGGGCAACCTGTTAAGAAATGCTACAGGGAAAGCCTCTGGATGAGGAGTTGGCAGTACAGATAGGCAGAAGAAAATTGCCTTCATCTAAATTGCTCCATTACCACTCTCCCAACACACACATATACACACAAACGTGTGTATGCTCAAATACATATTAACATGTGTATATGTGTATGCACACATACACATATGTTCATATACATATTTGCTTAATTTGCATCTTTGTAATACAGCCAACAGGCTTTGGAAGTAGACAGACTTAAATTGAAAATCTGTGACCTTGTTTTGGTTAGTCTCTTGGTAAATCCAGAGTAATAATATTTATCTTATAGAGTTATTGGAGTGCTATGTAAGAGATCACATTGTGTTAGCATTCTTCAGAGGAACAGAACCAATAGGAGCTGTGTATGTGGAGAGAAAGAGGGATAGAGATTGATTGATTTAAAAGGAATTAGTTCATGTGACTGTGGAATCTTGGCAAGAACAAAATCTACAGGGTAGGCTGACAGGCTGAAAGGCAGTTCTCTGGCAGAATTCTTTCTGGTGTGAGGGTGGGAGTGTGGGGGGATCAGTCTTGGTTCTGTTAAATTATTCAACTAATCAGTTGAGGCCCACTTACCTATGGGGGGTAATCTTACTAGAAGTCTACTGATTTGAGTGTTGTCTCACATTAAACAACAACAACAACAGCCCAGAAACAGTGGTAAAGAACCTGTCAGTGTAGGAGATGTTAAAAAAAAAAAAAAAGGCCTTTGTAGGTATATTCAGAATAATACTTGATCAAATATTCTGGATACTGTGGCAAAGTTGACAGGTTAACCATCATGCACCTGATAACTATAACTACTTAGCAGTGTGCATGATACGTAATAAACACTCATGAAGTGTTAGCCGTTAGTTTAAGTATTCACAAAAGGGCTTCGCTGGACAGCAGTTTTGTCTCAGACTCTATTAGAGGACTACCAGAAAAATCAGAGCCAGATGTAACTTGAATTAAATTGTTAAACTCCTTGAACTCATAGACGAGAGTTTTTTCAGACTTGTCTTGCAGAGTTTTAGCAGACTGAGCAGGATAAATTGAAGTTTGGGTTTCCCTTTCTGTCTTTCTGCTACTAAGTACTCTCTCCAAAGGTTTTAAGATGTAATTTGATGTTAGTTTTCTCTTTTACTTGCCACATTTCTCACAGTCTTTTAATTCTTTCTCCAAACAGACTAAAAGCCTTTTTTAAAAATATGATTGCACTCACTTGAAAATATCAAAAAGTAAGGTAATTAGACAAAGTGATGATTATATCTTACCACTCTTAGAAATTACTTTCAAAACATGAAGATAACAATTATATCCCTGTATTTCTCATTTGAGTTGAATCAAACCACAAGAGCAAAAACAGTCACTGAAAATTGTTGATCTTGTAATTTGAGCTTTTTGAAAGTAATGTGTCCAGCTAATCAAATCACCTAAGCAAACATCTATTTCTGAGATACTAAAAATAAGAAAGTAATTATTGAAAGGCTTAATCTCGGGCCCTTTCCATCATTATACAGTACATCTCTATGTTATTAGCTATATGATAAAAAACGGTAAAAGTGACATTTTTTTAAGAAGATGATATCAAAGTCCCCTAAAAGCATTCCAAGGCCTCTCATCATGTATCTGCATGACCATCGCAAATCAAATTCACTATTTTACTGTTGTTTTAGCATGGCGAGATCTTAGTCACTTTATTTAAAAGAAAATTATCATAAACTTTTTATAATAAAGATTTTGTTGACTGTAGACTTGACATAAAAGGAAAAAAATATTGTCGAATGGTATATTTTCTGTGGATAATAGTAGATATATAGATTACGGCTTTTAGGGTATGAGCAGTTTAAACATGAAATTAGCCCTCAAATGGAATTAAAGGGAAAAAAATACTTTCTTATGGATAATGAATAGCTATGACAAATGGCAGGGTAATCACAAAAAACATATTTCATGTGGAGGACACATTCTTCATTTGGCTGCTTTTAGATCTCTTGGAAAGAAGTGGCAGGGTGGAGCTTTATCAACTTCTATTCAATCTGCCCTGAGAACCTGCTTGGACTCAATGGGATCTCCTACTTGAAGGAGAACCAGCTCAGAGAACTATTGATGGTAATGGTTCTATGGGCTCTAGGAATGGGGAAAGTAATGTAGAGCTATCAGAAATGGAGTGACCCAGAAGAGGAGGATGCTTGAAAAAGAGAGTTGGGGTGATTAGCTCAAAACCCCCAGACAAGTGGGGAAATTAGGGACCATAACAGAAAATACTTTCCAAGGAAGTTAAGATTGAGCAAAATAATGCTCAGGATTGCTAGGTATCATTGCATAGGATGATTTAAAGGGGTTGGAGTGTTCTGGGTTGTGAAATTAGTAGGTTGTAAGGATTAAGAGTGAAATGTAATATCAAACCCAATGAGAACCTAATCTTTAATTTATACTCACAACTTTAAAGATGATTAATTTTCATCAACATATAATCCATCAGTTCAGTTCAGTTCATTTCAGTCGCTCAGTCATGCACGACTCTTTGTGACCCCATGAATTGCAGCACGCCAGGCCTCCCTGTCCATCACCAACTCCCGGAGTTCATTCAAATTCATGTGCATCGAGTTGGTGATGCCATCCAGCCATCTCGTCCTCTGTCATCCCCTTCTCCTCCTGCCCCCAGTCCCTTCCAACATCAGGGTCTTTCTAAAGAGTCAACTCTTCGCATGAGGTGGCCAAAGTATTAGAGTTTCAGCCTCAGCATCAGTCCTTCCAATGAACACCCAGGACTGGTCTTCTTTAGGATGGACTGGTGGATCTCCTTGCAGTCCAAGGGACTCTCAAGAGTCTTCTTCAACACCACAGCTCAAAGGCATCAATTCTTCGGCGCTCAGCCTTCTCCACAGTCCAGCTCTTACATCCAAACATGACCACTGGAAAATCCATAGCCTTGACTAGACGGACCTTTGTTGGCAAAGTAATGTCTCTGCTTTTTAATTATTTACATTTTTACTTAATTTTTTCAGCTTCTACTTCCTTTGAAGTATGCATGTTGTGTGTATTCATTTGGTCTTATTTTCTTTTTGGTTCAGACTTCTTTTGTAAAAAACATATTTATTTTTAATTTATAAAATTTTTAAGTTTTGCTATTTATCATTTATGCTGTACTTTCACATTTTATGTAATTTTTAATATATTTCTATATGTTTGGGGATATTGGGTTGCATTTTTCATCAATTTCTAGGCAGATCTTGCTGGCATGACTTTAATTACAGGGATGTTATTCTAATCCTTATTCTCTTTTTTAATAATATCTTTTAAAAATATTTCACTGCATGTTTTTTGGTTGATTATTTTTAATTATGTTTTTATTCTGTTGCTTTTAGAAGGGAGAAGTTGGTTATAAATGCGGTTTTTATCCTCTTCTGTTATTTTGTGAAGTCTTAAACCATGTTCCCATGAGATTTCCTTATTCTATCCTTTATTTCTATTGAACACTCTCTCTTTTTTCTTCTCCTGCTTTGGCTTTGTTCAATTTTAAATCAGTTCCCAAAAGTTTCTCTATGGCTGCCGTTTGTCCTGGGGTCCTTGGCATATTAATTTAGGGTGTGCTTAAGCCCTAGATTACACGAGTCTTCAGATTCACCATAGACTCCTTCTACTCACCTGTGAGTATGTAAAACCACACCTTAGTTCAGAAGGCTGGTCCACTATAGACAATCTATTGACAGTTTTAAGATTTTCTGATTCAGCTTCATCAGACTCAGTTTCTTCCCTATTTCCTCCATATGGATGTTAATTTCATGCAGGCATTACAGTTGATGATGTATTTTGCCCCTTCACATTATTGAGTCATGAAGATACTTTGCTCCCTTTTTAAATATAATTTTTAGAGGTTTTTAGTTTTGTTTTCATAGTTGCTTTGATTTCATGAAAATCAAGGAGATTAAAAAACTGTTCCACCACTAATATCTTGTCAGTGTTGACTGACTATATTAGTATCTTATGCAAATAGTATTCCACAGAACACACATTAGGAAATAATGATAGAGGTTTAGTTCAAATTTATTTTTCAAAATGATCTTTCAAAGCTCTTTATTTTCTTGGAGAAGACTTTGCCAACTACTCTAATTGCTTTCTATGAGTTAAGAAGCCATTAGAGAGGAAAGTTTAGAAAATAGATTTATATTTGGATCTGAGTTTCACTCTTTATGAAATGTGTAAGGTTAGGCCACTGTTGGAGCGGTGCCTCATGATATAAAGTGAGATTATTTTTCACAAGTTTCTGGCACAAAGTGTGGTATATCCTAAATATTCAATAGTTTATATTGTCTGTTTCATATTGTATACTTCCTTTGAATATTGCTATGATTGGTTTCCTAGCTAAGTTAGACTTTATGCCTGTGAAGGCAGAAAATGTAGTTGTCTTATTCTTTATTTTCAGAGACTTACATAGAACTCAGCACTCAGAATATATTGAACAAATTAATTGAAACTGTAGTTTTGTAACCTTCTCCTCTTATACTAAAAATAACAGCTAATATTTAATGAGTGCATATGAGGTTGCTGGAGCTGTTGTTAGCATGTTGTGTATATTTTCTTATTTCAATGTCACAACAGACCTTTAAGCTAGGTACTGTTATCATTGGCAGTAGGTAGCTAAAGAAATTGAGGCACAGAGAATTTGAGAAACTGATCTTACAGTAAACTGCCTAAAAGTGTGGACAAGTCAAATAGTGAACTCTTTAGAGGCAAGGTTTTTGTCTTGTTATATATATTGTATATATAGAGTGCCTAAGTGAGAACATGCCTGAATGCTCACACAAATGCTGAAAAGGATCGATTAGTGAAATACAGTTCCATTGCAAATATGTTGCCTGAGTTTTAATGATTCTTAATAAATAAATGCATCAGATGATGATTTTCTCATGATATTGGTATGAACAGTTGTAATTTTTACCTGAAGCTTATAACGTAATCCATATTTGATGTAACCTTGCGTAAACTGAGCAGATACTAAGCCACTTTTAAAATTGCAATGTTGAAAATTGCATGATCTTTCTTATGAATTACTAAACCCTATCTCTTTAAAACTATTAAAATATAGTAACAATAATGAGAGGCATATCCTGCATTTCTATGCTGTTTTGTATTCTTCATTGTTCAAAAGAGCAGAAACTTGCAAGAAGATGAATGACATAGCACAGTGGTAATCTTAATAGGAAATAACGTTCAATTAGCTCAAAATTGTATAACGTGGTGCTAAATGGGGCATAGCTGAATATACCATGCAAGTATTTAATGTGAGAGGAAAATTTACTACGTGGAAAGTGTGGACATTAAAAACTAATATTTCTATTTAAAATTTCCTTTCTTTTTTCTCCCACCCCCAGCCAACCAGTAATCACCCAAGTAGAGGTATTAGAGAAAAACAGAATGGGGTGGGGCAGGTTTGTGCCCAAATTTTAATCATAGACTAAAGTACTTTTAAACTTCTGTGACATTCCTTTTGTGTGTTGTTTTTTTTTTTTTTTTTGAAGCTTTCAAAATAAGACAAGTGACAGATACTGAGGGTGTTGTAGATATGGAATTTAGTGTTAGAAAGGAAATAAAAACACAGGCAATAAATAATCAAGCTGCTAAATACAAGCTTTGGAATGCAAGAGTTATACCATAGTGTATGTGATTTTTCTATTTGTCCAACCCCCAATGGTAAATCTGCAACCTTTATCCCTAAACTGACTAGGTAGTAATTAGATATTATAAATAGTAAGATAGGGCTTCCCTGGTGGCTCAGAGGTTAAAGTGTTTGCCTCCAATGCGGGAGACCTGGGTTCGGTCCCTGGGTTGGGAAGATCCCCTGGAGAAGGAAATGCCAATCCACTCCAGTATTCTTGCCTGGAGAATCCCATGGACAGAGAAACCTAGTAGGTTACAGTCCACGGGGTCGCAAAGAGTCGGACACGACTGAGTGACTTCACCTCACCTCAAGATTTAAGAATAATAAATTGAAATAAAATTTCACTCATTTGCATGCATGGTGTCTTTAAATAATCTGTTCTTATTTCTCCAAGATGTAGTGGATATTTATTTTTTGCCTCCCTGGTATCCATTCCTCTCTGGCACCATAGTTCTCCTTTTTGGATATTTCCATTTCTTCATCAGCCCATTTGTTTAGGTAGGCTTAACCTCAAAGCTCAACATTCAGAAAACGAAGATCATGGCATCTAGTCCCATCACTTCATGGGAAATAGATGGGGAAACAGTGGAAACAGTGTCAGACTTTATTTTTTTGGGCTCCAGAATCACTGCAGATGGTGACTGCAGCCATGAAATTAAAGACGCTTACTCCTTGGAAGGAAAATTATGACCAACCTAGATAGCATATTGAAAAGCAGAGACATTACTTTGCCAACAAAGGTCCGTCTAGTCAAGGCTATGGTTTTTCCAGTGGTCATGTATGGATGTGAGAGTTGGACTGTGAAGAAAGCTGAGTGCCAAAAAATTGATGCTTTTGAACTGTGGTGTCGAAGACTCTTGAGAGTCCCTTGGACTGCAAGGAGATCCAACCAGTCCATTGTGAAGGAGATCAGCCCTGGGATTTCTTTGGAAGGAATGATGCTAAAGCTGAAACTCCAGTACTCTGGCCACCTCATGCGAAGAGTTGACTCATTAGGAAAGACTCTGATGCTAGGAGGGATTGGGGGCAGGAGGAGAAGGGGATGACAGAGGATGAGATGGCTGGATGGCATCACTGACTTGATGGATGTGAGTCTGAGTGAACTCTGGGAGTTGCTGATGGACAGGGAGGCCTGGGGTGTTGCGATTCATGGGGTCACAAAGAGTCGTACATGACTGAGTAATTGAACTGAACCTCATTTCAGGTACTGACAACAACTTACACCATTTGTTATGCTCCCTCCTTTTATCCCAGGGGTTCCCAACCTCCAGGCCACAGAATAGTACCTTCTGCCAGATCAGCAACAGCATTAGATTAGAAATAAAGTTCACAATAAATATAATGCCCTTAAGTCATCCAGAAACCATCCCCTCCACCTACTTTGGGAAAAATTGTCTTCCACATAATCGATCTTGGTGCCAAAAAGGTTGGGGACCACTATTCTAGCCTAGCCAATTGCTATCTGCAAATGAGAGCCCATAAGTAGTGAGATGTCTATTGAATGTTCTGAGAGAGAGCTTCCTCTCTTCCCCTGGGTGCTCTAGGGTTAGGATTTGAGGCTGCTGTCGTCATTTTTCTACCTTGAAACTGGGCTGGGGACTGCCGTGTTGACACTGTTTTGGTTAAAGATTATAGAGCCTGGGAATAGAGTCAGTGCCGTTAGAAGGCAGTAGATAAAGAGAATCCAGGCTCCTCGCTGATGTAATTAGAGCATCTAGATTTTGTAAGCCAATAAATTCTCTATTTTTCCAGCCAATTTGAGTTGAGACTTTTACTTGCAACATAGTGTCCTTCATGATAGTTATGGGCAATCTGAAGGAATATCGTATATAATGACCAGAAAACCAGGGAGAATAAACCTCAGTGAAAGTGAAGTCGCTCAATCCTGTCCGACTCTTTGCAACCCCATGGACTGTAGCCTACCAGGCTTCTCAGTCCATGGAATTTTCCAGGCAAGAGTACTGGAGTGGGTTGTCATTTCTTTCTCCAGGGGATCTTCCTGACCTGGGGATTGAACCCAGGTCCCCCACATTGCAGGCAGATGCTTTACCATCTGGGCCACCAGGGAAGCCCTCAGTGGAAATCATGTATTAGGTGAAAATCATCTTGATATTTTAAGTTCGATTGGTTAACTCACAAGTATAAAAGTTGAAGAAGCACAGCATATAGATGCCTACACACTATAGAAGGAAACACTAGTGGTCTGTTCTGAACCAAATCAAATACCATAATGCCTTATGTTTGCAGGACATTCTTCCCTTTGTTTGAGCGTAGATATATAATATGAATGTGTAATGACCTGATGTGTCTCTTTAAAATAAATGGGATATGAATAATAGAATCTCTGACGGTTTTTCAGTGCCTAAGAAAGTCTGGCTTCAAGTAAAAGAGATCAAACTCAAAACACCTTTGTTATCTTATGTAGCAAATTATGTGACTCTAGGTTTAATTTATTCCTAGACTTGGTTATATGATCTGGAATTCAGGTACTTTTCATTTTTCCTCTCTGGAAATTGTACAATGTTGGGTTTGTTTTCTTAGGTCAGCTTGTCTCATGGCCCTAAGAGGGCTTGTTGCAATTTCAAGTCTTGTGCAGATAATTTCATCCAGAGATAGAATAGAAGTCTCTCCTTATATATCTCTATTTAAAAGTAAAGGAAACTATAGGTGCTTGGCAGAATCACATTCATGGTGCAGAATGGTGTCATGCACCTTATTTCTAAACCAATCAGTAGCGAGGGAAAATCAGTTATCTTGCTTGCCATAGACACATGGACATTTACTCTCCATGCTGGGGAGAAGCTTTGTCCCTCATCAGTGGCCATATGGGAAAAAAAAATGCTCTTTAAAGACCTGGTCCTGCCTGTAAGCAACCAGGGGAGGTAGAAATAATAGATCTGTTTGTTTTTATCAGAGGGTTTTGGCCTACCTGGTAAAAATCATTTGAATCTAATTTCTTTCTAGTTCTGCGGCAACAGCCTCAGTTCAATTTTCTTTGGTAAATGCCTATTGCTTGCTGCTGAAATTGAAAAGAAGCATGTTTCTTGTGACAGTTTTGTTACAAACTTGTATTGTCCCAGAAAGCACAGAAGTACAATTTTTCCAGAGCCTATATTGTTTTCATTTAATCACACTCTAACTATCCTTTTGCCTGGATTGAAAGAAGTGAGGGGAGAGGTTCAGCTATATTAATCATCATGAGTCAATTAATTATCCAGTTCCACTTTGCAACTGACCCAGTCCAGCATCCCCTCCCTCTTTGATAAATAAGATAGTTATTTAAATATATTGACTTAATTAACCTTTTTTCTCCCCCCCCTCCCCGAATCATTGTACCTCCTTTCTCGGCAGGACTCATGTTGAGATATAACTCAGAAAGTTGTCATAATTGCTTAGGAAAGATCTGCACTAACACTTTAAAAACAGAGAATATATCTGAGTAAAATATGATTTAATTCTACTATACATGTTGGTATTTCTTGTCCTTGGTAGGAAGACTGGCAAAGTTCTTCAAGGTAATTTTAAAGTTATGAGATTACAAAGCCTATTAAATATCTGCTTGTCCTTGGCACTCCTATGGCTATCATACATTACAGTAGAGTTACTTCTCAAATAAATGTAGTTAAGATCAGATTTTTATCAATATGTATATACTTAAAACAAGATTGACCTGGCATTCTAGCTGCAGATTTTGCTGAGGTACCTGAAATATTCACATATACTTGTTTATACAAGATTCAAAATTTGATTAGAAAGTGCCCTGTGTTATTTTTTCTAACATTCTGCATTATAGCCCAAGTTCTTTGAGTTGTATATAAATGGCAGTGAAGTAGGCTTGGTTAGTTCACCTGGTTAGGCTTGTTGAGTCTGGAGGGTCAAGGAATATGGCTAGAAACAATGTTTTGGTTTCCCAGAATTCATTTGTTGAAACCTAATTCCCAATGTGAGGGTGTTTGCAGATGGGACCTATAGGAGGTGATGAGGTCATAGGGGTGGAGCCCTCATGAGCAGAATCTGTGTTCCTATAAAAGAGAGCCAGCAGGCTCTGCTGCTCCTTCTGCCATGGACAGAAATGGTGAGAAGACAGCCAGGCATCTTTGAACCAGGAAGAGTGATCACACTAGACATCTAGTCCACCCTTACTCCCTTAATCTTGGATTGCCCAGCTCCAGAACTGTGAGAGCTGAGTGTTTGTTGTTTAAGTTAGCCAGTCTGTGGTTATACTCTTGTTATAGCAGTTTGAACAGACTAAATACTTTAACTTGAGTAACTGATGTGTTTCTGGGTACGAAAGGCTACTTCTTGCTTGTAGAAACTGGTCAAGGGAGAGATACCTCCATTTGAAAGACTTTACTGCCTTATTTAACATCGTCTTTCTTTTTAGTGACCCTGGATGCCCATCCTTTTTAGAAGCCAATTGCCTATAGCTGATCTTCCCAACCTTACTGTATATATTAGGCATTTGGAGGTCTTGTTAAAATAATTTTAATTCAGTGGGTCTGGATGTGTCCTGTCCTGAGACAGTGAATTTCTAACAAGCTTCAAGGTGATGCTGTTCAATGAACCACACTTGCAGTGGCATGGTCTCCCACTCCTGTACCCTTCCTTTTTCATATTGAAGTCTTTTGTATGGAAGTTCCATATCCCATTCCCCCAGAACTTTGTTAAATGACTAATTCTTATATAGGTCTCGGAGGTAGAGCTATGCTTCTGTTCAATTCTGTTTTGAATCCTTGAAATTTCTTTTGTTTGTATTCGGTAGTAATTTATGACGTGGTTATGGAGACTTATATTTGCCCCAGTAAAGACTGATATTTATAATTTTTTCATGCTCTATTTTCTTTTCTCCCTGAAGAGGAATCATCTGAACAACACAATAAGAGAAAAGGATATTACAAACAGATGTAGACACCTTGTCGTAGTAACTTTTAACTCTTACCTCCACATTGTAATCCTCTAGAGAACTCAAAAAATAGAGCTGCTAGATAAAATACAGGATTCCCAGTTAACATTGAATTTCAAGTAAACAATGACTTTTTCAAGTATTAGTGAATCCTATTCAGTATTTGGGAGATACTGTATAATGTAAGTAGCAAGTATTTGATGATTTGATCATACTCAGTTCAGTCGCTCAGTAGTGTCTGACTCTTTATGACCCCATGAATCGCAGCACACCAGGCCTCCCTGTTCATTACCATCTCTCAGAGTTCACTCAGACTCAACATCCATCGAGTCCGTGATGCCATCCAGCCATCTCTTCCTCAGTCATCCCCTTCTCCTCCTGCCCCCAATCCCTCCCAGCATCAGAATCTTTTCCAATGATCACATTAATTGGCTAAAAATTGTTTTGTTTGACTCAAGCTAAGTAAACCGTATTCAAGGTTAGAATTGGATTGTTTTAAACATGTCATCAACTGGCCTCTTCTCTAGTTGTTTGCATCTTAAATGACTTGTAGCTGAAACCAATAGTCAATTCTGGCCAAGTGTTAGTTGAGGTAGTGGAAACATTTAAAGTCCTACTAAGATTTGCTGCATTAAAATATCATAAGTTGGGCTATGGTCTATATTGCCAGCATACAGAGAATTCAAATATTTGGTGGGACTCATATACTCCTTATGATATTTTGAAACGCCCTGAAAAAATCATTTACTTGTCCCAGACTTCTTTCCTCCAGAAACATCTACAGATATCAAGCATCTGTGTGGGATTGTTATGTTGGGAAGCAAAACTTCTCCTCTGTCACTGTAGACCATGTGATTAGAGTCCTGTGCATTAACTGACAATAGGCAGATTAATTGGAGAAAAGTTTTATCCCCATGTAGGAGTATTCAGTAGTGAGTGAAAGTGAAACTGAAGTCGCTCAGTCGTGTCCGACTTTTTGCGACCGCATGGACTGTAGCCTACCAGGCTTCTCTGTCCATGGTATTATCTAGGCAAGAATACTGGAGTGGGTTACCATTTCCTTCTCCAGGGGATCTTCCCGACCCAGGGACCGAACTGGGGTCTCCCGCATCATAGGTAGACACTTTAACCTCTGAGCCACCAGGGAAGCCAGGAAAACGTCTATATATCAGCTTAGGAAAAGGGGTGCTGGTAGCTGAGATCTCATTGGAAGATTATGGAAGCTTCTATTGGGCATTTTCATTTGGATGCTAATGAACAGAATCCTTACTGGCTGGAAGCTCCCCTGTCGTGGAGGTGGGCTGCTAACAGCTAAAGCTACACCTTTCCTGCTGAGGAGCATTCTCTCAAATAGGATTCAGGGAATGGAGGTGGCAGTAATAACAACTGTATTTTCAGGATTCTCTGCTTTAGCAGATAAGGGAAGCTCCAATACAATTTCTTTCTGCTGATCTTTCCAGTTACCTTACTTTATGAGCAAATGCCCTCTTAACAATGGCAACAAAAGAATATTTCAGGTAACAGATCTTAATAAAATTCCAGAAGTTAGTTGTTATGTAGCATTCAAAATACCGTGAAAGTGAAAACGTTAGTTGCTCAGTCATGTCTGACTCAGTGCAACCCCATGGACTGTAGCCTGCTAGGCTCCTCTGTCCATGGGGTTCTCCAGGCAGAATACTGGAGTGGGTTGCCATGCCTTTCTCCAGGAGATTTTCATGACCCAGGGATTGAATCCAGGTCTCCTGCATTGCAGGCAGATTCTTTACCATCTGAGCCATACTGTAGGGAGTAACTACAGGGAAGATGTAAGATGTAAAGAAAGGAAGGTGGAAAATGACATTTTCTCCCTTAACTTTCAGGGTGGATTCAAGAGGTTTTAAGGATGTGCAGCAGGTGTGAGAGACTCAATAATCAAAGTATTTTGAATGAAAACCAGATGGTACTGAATGCACCCTTGCAACTCTACCCTACTTCATTTGTATCTCCAACCATCCATGGCTTTCAGCAGGTAGAATTTATGAAATTAAGTAGATCTATTGCAGAATTATTTCATCTATGATTTAAGTTTGTAGAACATTTCCTCATTACAAAATTCCTTGGGTATTTAGGAAGGTCGGAGGCAAGAAGGAGTGGAAAGAGACATTTGGATATAAAAGTTAACTTGAAAGAAATATTTCTCCATTTAAAATGTGGTTTATTCATTCTTTATTGCCTTGCATTAAACTTTTAGGAGGAGCTTTGGCAATGATTACAAAACAATACATATTCTTACCCTCCATCTGTATTATCATAAAAAGTTCTTAGTTTACAATGTAAACTAATATTTTCACATAAATGCTATCTTTCCTAGTTGCATATCCAATAACACTTTAACATATTTATAGAAGTAGAAGACAAAGGAAGATTATAAACAAGAAAGGGCAGCTTGGTGGAATAGTAAAAGCTGATTTTAACCTTATCCATCTTAGTAGAAATGGAAGGAAAAGTAATCTTCATTCTCTCTGTTGCCTGATTGCATTATCGCAGGTTGTTTTGATCTTCATTTTATAAAAGTCAAATTTAAGTGAGACATATAGACTAGATGAGAAATATTTTGTTAAAAAATGAAAAGGTTAATATTTGAATTGTAAATTATTGGAAAACTATCCAATTACTCGCAGTATTTTTGATCATGTATTAAGATGTTTTCTCTTGAAGGCAATGTTCTAGCCCTAAGAACTATTTATATCCCTCATTTAACAACTTATAGACATCATTTGTTACCCATCTTTGGTTTTATCTTGAGTAATATAATCCTGCAAGTGTTTTTTTTTTTTTTCACTTGAGTAACTAATTTGGTCTCATTAACCTATTCCATATCCCCAGTTTATTAGATTTTCTTAGTATTTTATTGAGACAAGTTTTATTTTTCCTTCTAAATTTATACTACTTGTAGGATATGATGCCTCTTTAGATTTAGATTTTGTTGAACTCTGTTATTGACAGTGTATTTACAACTATGTACATAGCTTTATACTGTATTGGGTATTATAACTTTGTCACAGGGCTCTAATGTACAGCATAGGGAACTTAGTATTATAATAACTTTATATGGTGACAGTAACTAGACTTGCCATGATTGAGTTGGGTTAGGGTACCAATTAACCTGAGAATCAGGACTATTAAAAGCTTCTCAGGTGATTCTAATAGTGTGGCCAAAATTAAACATCAATACATGATTAAGAACACAGATTCTTGGCAATATGCATAACTGTTCTGTCTTCTGTAAAAAGGAGAAAACAATAAAGTCCATCTTATAGGTAATGGAAGGAGTAAGTGAACTGATAAACATGAGTTACTTAGATTTTTGTCTAGCACATAAGTTTGACCCTATTGTTTGGTACACAATGAATCAGTTGTTATAACTAATCTTTATTAAACATTTGTGCCGCACATCATTCTAAGTGTTTATTATTTCATCTAATGCTTCCCACCATGTGAAGGAAATACTGTTATTCTTTTTACAAATGAAGAAACTGAGGCACAGAGCTTTCATTAATTTTTGCAAGGCCTAAAACTCCCAAATATTTCCCAAATACTAAATCTCAGGTGTTCTAAATTCTTGGTGAAAGTGAAAGTAAAGTCGCTCAGCCGTGTCTGACTCTTTGTGACCCGTGGACTGTAGCCCACCAAGCTCCTCTGTCCATGGGATTCTCCAGGCAAGAATACTGGAGTGGGTTGCCATTTCCTCCTCCAGGGGATTTTCCCGACCCAGGGATTGAACCCAGGTCTTGGGAGATGCTTTAACCTCTGCACCACCAGGGAAGCCCCAAAGAACCACCACAAATCAAATTATAAAATAAAATGTTTTGATATATACTTAACAGCTAAATATTTTAAATGTAATGCCATAAGTGATTTAATACTAAAACAGCTCTTGATAGCATCAAATAATTACAAAATCTGTATATTAACATCTCCTCTTTCTTCTATTTCTTGTCTTGATATAAGAATTTTCAGGACACTACTGGCTTTTGAGAAACATTTTATTTCCAGACAATTGACTCTATATACTTACCATATTTATGTCACTTTCCCTTCTTTCTGTTATGTTACTAGAGATTTTCATGAAAATATTCCACTCACATGAAATCTTATTCCTTACCTTTCTCGTCTGCTGGCATATGATTTCTGTATCTGTGAGGTTCCAAAGAGAGGGCAATTTCTTCAAGTTGATGATACGACAAACATTTGGAGTGAAGTTTTTCTGCATATGTTCATCCTCATGTTGAAAGAAAGTATAATTTTATGGAGGGATTACTGACTTGGTTTTATGGACCCCCTCTTGGGGTATCCAGCTGAGGCCCTGTACCTTAGCCAGAAAGAGTTCTTTTTCAATCTGAATTCATCCAGTCAATACCAAAATCAATGCTGAGATTGAAACAGCATAGTCTTTATTCAATAGCCAGAGAATGAGGGAGAAGGAACTTGGCTAAAAATCAGCTTCTCAGTGGGGGGATGATTAAGGCAAGATTTTAAGGGCAAGGTTAACGAGGGGGAGGCATATGCACTGGTTTTCTGGGAATCGTTTTCCTGAAACTGGGATGCCATCCGTTTTCTGCCATTGTATGGTTCTTTGGCATCTGTGTCAGAAGCAAGTTGAGCCACCATGGCTGGAGGAGGAGCAGGGGAGATCTTACTATTCTGAAGAGATGATAATGAGCTGCAAGGCAGCACTGTCCCACTTTTGGAGCTAAACCAGCTTGCCCCAGTTTTCTTGTGGTTAGATTATCTTGTTCTGTGCAGTGAATGCAGCTAGAGAATATAGTTGACTGGTTTCCCTGTAAGTTTGCCTGCGGAGAGGGGAAGGGATATGGTTCTGGGGCAACAGAGTAGAGGAGGAGATGTTAGTCAAATTTTCAAATAAATATGCTATCACAACTGCTATAGGCCTCTTCTCCAGAGGTTTAAGTAATTTATTTAAATTTTCCTGTATTTCAGTTATAGGGAAAGCCCCATTATTCCCTTCATTTCAAATTGAATTTAGAGTATTTGCTCTTGACCTTTGTTTGAGCTTGTTGGTTATATGTATCTGTGTCTAACTGGGGCTTCCCTAGTGGCTCAGAGGGTAAAGCATCTGCTTGCATTGTGGGAGACCTGGGTTCGATCCCTGGGTCGGGAAGATCCCCTGGAGAAGGAAATGGCAACCCACTCCAGTACTCTTGCCTGGATAATCCCACGGACTGAGAAGCCTGGTAGGCTATAGTCCAGCGGGTTGCAAAGAGTCAGACACAACTGAGCGACTTCACTTTCGCTTTTCACTCCTTACCATAGTTATACCCATTCATGACAATTTCAGTCTTCTTTGGCCTTTGGCAATCACATTTCCCAAGTCTTTAGTTCAACAAATTTAAAGAATCTTTAAAGTCTTCTGGTGCTCTTTGGGTTAGAATTGGTCCCAAGCAGATCCGGGGAGATGGTGTGGGGTGGAAGGTGGGAGGGGGCTTCAGCATTGGGAGATCGTGTACACCTGTGGCTGATTCATGTCAATGTATAGCAAAACGAATGCAGGGTTGTAAAATGGAATAAAGTATTAAAAGAAAAAAAAGAATTGGTCCTTGAATGTTGTACTTTTGGCTTCTGTACACTTGGCACATTTGTGTTCTTCATTGAAACTTTTTTGACTCCAATTTGACTTTTATATATTGGCTCATGAAAGATGGCTCTAACTGTGGAATCAACTGCTCAATTTCAGCTTGTTGGTTAAAATTCATTTGCATTTATTGCATCCTATCTGTTAAAATGGGAAGAAAATGGAAAAATGAAACTATTATTAATGGTAGTATGGGAGAAATAAAGGGAACCCTTTGGCATCATTGTGGAAGCTTTTAGCTTCAGTCTTACTCAATAAGCAAAATTAAATACACTATTTGAAAGCCTGGAAATATATCATAAAAAGCAACAATGTTTATAGGGATCACACCCTCTCTCTTTTCCACATGGCTCAGAGCCCTTTCTACCTGCTTCTAATTATGCCATTTCTCTGGACATGTGAATTTTTGTTACATGTATATTTTCAGGAAGA
Organism: Madoqua kirkii; assembly: GCA_006408675.1. Classification (NCBI taxonomy): domain Eukaryota; kingdom Metazoa; phylum Chordata; class Mammalia; order Artiodactyla; family Bovidae; genus Madoqua; species Madoqua kirkii. Next base: position 35,652 of record SJYC01096509.1, on the reverse strand, counting down.
AAATAACACCTCAAACAGAGTTCAGCTCTTAATAAGTGTTTCTTTTGACTTTAGTTGACTGTTGCCCAATAAGCTGTCTGTAAGAAAAAAGCCTTACAATTTAGTGTAGAATAACTCAATGGGCCTTTATTAATCAAAAACTGTATCCAAAATCACAATTTCCAGTCTCCAAAGTGTGAATGGATGTTAAGAATGGTCAGGTAGTTTTATGATTCACTGGTCCAGATCAGGGATGTCTTTCTCAAAGCTGTCACTTCAGTACCCTTTGCTGCCATTCCGCACTGCCTTTCATTTGTTGCAGTGAGGATGTTACAGGGAGGATAAATATTTCCAGTGCTGAAACAAATGCTATCATTTTCTCTCACCCTTTCTGCAGTTATCGGCAAAAACAAACAAACAAACAAACAAACAAAACACCCCACAAAAAACACAAAAACTAGAAATATTTCTACCAAAATACAAACTGATTTCATGTGTCAGTAAAGCTTTTGCTTTTGTCCATCAAGATGACATGGGATCATAAGAGAATTCAAGCCATACACAAAATTATAAAGCAACAAATTATCTAAAATCCCATGGATGTTAATATTTTTATGTTTTTCCAAATATATCTTGGTATGTATGTATACAGAAACAGGTGTAGAGATAGGTATATATGAATAGAAACTTTTTCAAAACTAGGTTTGTTCACTGGAACTTTGCAGAGAGAAAAACATTCACAATGGAAAAAACAATGAAACTTTTTTCTTTCCTCCCAAAACATCCATTCCTGTAAGTTTTCTATATGAGTAAGAAAAGAACCTTAAGTTCTTGGGATCTCTGTGTGATTTTTAAATGACCTTTTTCAGTTTTGGGTAGCGTCAATACATTCTCTATTCTGAAGGGAAGGTGATTAGCATTCTTATACTTTCTTCTAATTCTCCCCTCACATCATTCAGTGTTTGTTAGTTGTAATATTTAAAATGTTAGAGTTTATAAAATTTACCATCTGTTCTGCAAACAAAATTCTCCAGATGCTAGTCACAGCCAAACATTTACTAGATTTAATGTTCACCGATTCTATTATGCTTTTTGTTTCTTTATTTTTATTGATCTTCTGGTTTGCTGGATTCCTTTTTTTTTCTCTAGGAGAATTCATGCATCCTATATTTCTAGTGTTCTAGCATATTTGAGATGTCTGTCTGATGTCTTTATATTGGAATGACAGCTTGAATGGGTATAATTTTCCTGGGTGAGACTTTTTCTCCTTTCAGAAATGTGCCCATGACAACTTTACCTTCTAACATTGAATGTGGTTGTAGGGCAGTATGAGGCCAATCTGATTGCTCTTGTTAGTGATGTCCTTCTCTTGCCTATATACTTAGAATATCTTATTCTTTATTCATGAAGTTTCATAACTCGTTCAGTTGCTCAGTTGTGTCTGACTCTTTGTGACCCATGTGACTCATCACACATGGACTCTCTGTATGCCAGGCTTCCCTATTCTTCACCATCTACCAGAAGATGTTCTCTTGCTCAAACTCATGTTCATTCAGTGAGTGGTGCTATCCAGCCATCTCATCCTCTATTGTCCCTTTCTCTTCATGCCTTCAGTCTTTCTCAGAATCAGGGATTTTACCAACGAATTAGCTCTTCGCATCAGGTGGCCAAAGTATTGGAGCTTCAGCCTCAGCTTCAGTCCTTCCAATGAATAATCAGGATTGATTTTCTTGAGGATTGAGTGTTTTGATCTCCTTGCAGTCCAAGGGACTCTTAAGAGTCTTTTCCAACACTACAGTTCAAAGGTATCAATTCTTGGGCGCCAAGCTTTCTTTATAGTCCAACTCTCACATCCATACATGACTACTGGAAGAACTATAGCTTTGAGTAGATGGACATTTGTTGGAAAAGTAATGTCTCTGCTTTTTAATATGCAGTCTAGGTTGGTCATAGCTTTTCTTCCAAGGAGCAAACATCTTAATTTCATGGCTGCAGTCACCATCTGCAGTGATTTTTGGAGCCCCTCAAAATAAAGTCTGTCACTGTTTGCATTGTTTCCCCATATATTTGCCATGAAGTGATGGGATTGGACGCCCTCATCTTAGTTTTTTGAATTTTGAGTTTTAAGTCAGCTTTTTCACTCTCCTCTTTCACTTTCATCAAGAGGATCTTTAGTTCTTCTTCACTTTCTGCCTTAAGGGTGGTGTCACACATCTGCGTATCTGCAGTTACTGATATTTGATTGAAATATTGATCAACTTGAAGAAATATTGATATTTCTCTTGGCAATGTTGATTCCAGCCTGTGCTTCATCCAGCCCAGCATTTCACATGATGTACTCTGCATATGCATATAAGTTAAATAAGCAGGGCAACAATATACAGCCTTGACAAAACTCCTTTCCCAATTTGGAACCAGTCTGTTGTTCCATGTCCAGTTCTAACTGTTGCCTCTTGACCTGCATACAGATTTCTCTGGAGACAGGTAAGGTGGTCTGGTATTCCCGTCTCTTGAAGAATTTTCCAGTTTGTTTTGATCTATACAGTAGTTTGGCCACCTGATGCAAAGAGCTGATTAACTGGAAAAGACTCTGGTGCTGGGAGAGATTGAGGACAGGAGGAGAAAGGGACAACAGAGGATGGGATAGTTGGATAGCATCGCCGACTCAATGGACATGGATTTGGGTGGACTCTGGGAGTTGGTGATGGACAGGGAGGCTTGGGGTGCAGAAGTTCATGGGGTCGTAAAGAGTCGGATATGACTGAGCGACTGAATGGAACTGATACAGTCAAAGGCTTTGGTATAATCAAAAGCAGTAGGTGTTTTTCTGGAATTCTCTTGTTTTTTCTATGATCCACAGATGCTGGCCATTTGATCTCTGGTTCCTCTCCCTTTTTGAAATCCAACTTGATCATCTGAAAAGTCAAAGTTCTTGTACTGTTGAAACCTCGCTTGCAGAATTTTGAGTATTACTTTGCTAGTGTGTGAGAAGAGTGCAACTGTCATCTTAGCCTTTCTACATAACATTAGTGACACTTTCAGACATGCCAGTATCTAAATTATTTTTCTTATTCTGAGAAGGGGTTACTTTGAACATTTCTTTGGCTTTACCATCTGACTTTTGGATAACTCTGATTTCTTTTTAAACTTTGTATTAGGAAAACTCTGTCTCATTCTTTTAAAGTTAACAGTTTTAAGCCATGGCTAAATGTACTTCCTTTCCTGAAGTTATTTTTTCCTCAACTGTCTTTAACCATGTTTTATACAATTATACTTCTATTTGTCCTTCTTTATTCTTTCCATTTCCCCTTCTTTCACTTTTCCCTTCTCATTCTTATCTTTTTTGAATCCTTCTTTATTGAAGCATAGTTGATACTTAGTATTATATTAGCTTCAAGTGTACAACATAGTAAATTGATACTTTTTATATTCCATTTAGTTATTATAAAAATATTGGTTATATCCCCTGTGCTGCACATTATGTCTTTATCTTCTTTTATATCTAGTAGCTGTTTCTCTTAATCCCCTCCCCCATGTCTCACCCCTCCCCGACTCTCCTTCCCATTGGTAACTGCTAGTTTGTTCTCTGTATCTGAGTCTGTTTGTTGTATTTTTTATTAAAAAAAAAAAAAACAAAACCAAAAACCTTTAGATTCCATCCGTAAGTGAGAAAGCATGTATGTCTGTCTTTCTCTGACCTACTTCACTAAGCATACATTCCACGACCATCCATTTTGTTGCAAATGGTCAAGTTTCATTCTTTTTATGGCTGTGTAATTCTCTATTATGTGTGTATCAACATTACACACTAAATATTCTTTATCCATTCAGCTGTTGGACAGTTAAGGTGCTTCTATGGCTTGTCTATTGTAAATAATACTGCTATAAATATTGAGGGCATGTATCTTTCAAAATTAATGTTTTAGTTTTTTTTTTCAAACATATACCCAGGAGTAGAATTGCTGGGTCATATGGTAGTTCTATTTTTAGTTTTTTGAGAAACCTCTATACTGTTTTGCATAGTGGTTGTACCAATTTACATTCCCACCAGGAATGCACCAGAGTACTCTTTACTCTGCATCCTCTTCAATACTTTTTACTTCTGTCTCTTTGATAATAGCCATACTGATGGGTGTGAGGGGATAGTTTACTGCGGTTTTGATATGCATTTTCCTGATGACTAGTGATGTTGAACATCTTGTCATATGCCTGTTGGCCTGTGTATCTTCTTTGGAAAAATGTATATTCAGATCTTCTCAAAATGGATTAATTAAATCTCAGACCAGAAACCACAAAAGTTCTACAGGAAAACATAGGTATTACACTGTCTGACATAAATAAGCCTTAGCTATATATATATATGTATACACACACACACACACACACACACACACACACACACACACACACATATATATATATATATATATATATAAGATCTGTCTCCTCAGGCAAGGGAAACAAAAACAAAAAGCCAGTGGCACCCAACTGAATGTAAAAGCTTTTCCAGAGCAAAGGAAACCATCAATAAAACAGACAACCTACTGAGTAGGAGAAGACATTTGCAAATAATGTGTCTGATAAGAGTTAATATCCAAAATACATAAAGAGCTCATACAACTCCATATTTGAAAAAAAAATCTGATTTAAAAGTGTGCAAAAGGACCTCATTCTTTTTTCATGCCCTCCATCACCAACCTTTCCTGAATTCCATTTCTCATCTCTGCATCCAGGTCTAGTATGTTTATGTGACTGTCATGCTCTCTCTTATCAAGTTTTACCATGGACATCCCCCGATTCTCAATTTTCCCTGATATAGGGTAGGAGCGTGTGTGCTCAGTCGCTTCAGCTGTGTCCGACTCTTTGTGACACTATGGACTATATCCTGCCAGCCTTGTCTGTCCATGAGATTCTCCAGGCAAGAATACTGGAGTGGGTTGCCATGCCCTCCTCCAGGGGAATTTCCCGACCCAGAGATTGAACCCTGGTGTCCTGCATTGCAGGCAGATTCTTTACTGCTGAGCCACTAGGGAAGCCCCATTTTCTTTTCTACCTTTAAGCAAACTGTATCAGTGCTGATGTTTTAGTCTTGAAGGATCATTAGGAATATGTTTTTAAAAGATAAGTAGTGCTTTCCTTGTAGAGGAAATAGCATGTGTGAAATCAAAGTAGTGAAACAGAGCCAGTTGTGAAGACTATGTGCCAAGAGAAATAATTCTTAGACTGGCTTGGCAGCCACTTGTGCCAGAATCTCCCTAAGTGAATGTTAAAAAGGCAAACTTGGGGGCTGTATTTTAGACTTGGGCTTCCCTAGTAACTCGGCTGGTAAAGAATCTGCCTACAATGTAGGAGACCTCGGTTTGATTCCTGGGTGAGTAAGTTCCCCTGGAGAAGTGATAGGTTACCTACTCCAGTATTTTTTCCTGGAGATTCCCCATGAACAAAGGCACCTGGCAGGCTACAGTCCATGGAGTTGCAAAGTCAGACACAACTGAATGACTAAGCACAGCACATTTTGGACCCATGCAGTCATACTGGGGGAGCAGGCTGTCTAGGTTTTGCATAATAACAAAAGTGGTTCATGTGAGAGCAGGTGTTATAAATGCTCAAGTTTGAGAATCATTACATCAGAATTCTGACATTGTATGGAATGATTAGGAAAGAGCCTGATTATGAAGAGCATAGTTTGCCACAGTAAAGAAACATTCAACTTGTCTTGTAGGTTATGGAAATCCATGGAGGGGCCTCAGTCGATTGAGATTTTCATCAGATTTGCCTTTTAAAAAGTAGACTGTGCAGGAAAGGGCTGGAGGCTTCTCTCATAAGGTTTTTGGTACTTTGATTTTTTTAAATTTTCTGTATTTTAAAAATATGTAGATTTTAAAAGATATATATTTTTAAAACCCTTATCGTGTGTACATTCTTGTGGCTCAGTCTGTCCAACTCTTTGCTACCCTTTAGATTGTAGTCTTCCAGGCTCCTCTGTCATTGGATTTTTCAGGCAAGATTACTGGAGTGAGTTGCCATTTTATTTTTTCTCTAAAAAACCTTGTCAAATTATCCTAATTTCAAATGGTGCAATAGTCATGGAATAAGAGATGAATGGGTTTGAATAGCCTAGAAGTAGGGAGAAGAATCTCAGGCAAGACAAAGGATAATCATCAAAGATCATTCCTGGGACTTCCCTGGCTTTCAAATGGTTAAGACTTCCCTTCCCAATGCAGTGGGTGTGGGTTTGATATCTGGTAGCAGAGCTAATGTTCCATGTGCCTTGTGGCCAATAAACTGAAAAACATAAAGCAGAAGCAATATTGTAGCTAATTCAATGAAGATTTTAGAAATGGTTCACACAGAAAACAAAAACTGTAAAAAAAATGGGATTACATCATTAAAAAGAAAGATCACTCCTAAACTAGCTTAATATCACCATTATTATGAGATAAGATCCACTAAAATATATGTGAAGAAATATTTGGGGATAGTAGATGTGAAAAAGAGTCAGAAGTTATAGACTTGAGACAAAGGATTGCCAAACTAAAGTTGGAAAGTTTTCTAAAATTTAAGTAGCAAATATGAGCAGGGGATTATTACAAAATAAAAAAAACAACACCTTATTGGATCCCACATAACTAATATTACTTTTGCTAATGAGCAGTTGATCTATTTCCTTCAAAGATTACCTGTATTTGTTATCTCTCCAAGGTGAAGATCATCAAGGCACTAGTAGGAATATTCCTGGGGGCAATCAAGCTAGACAAGTAGAATACTCTTTTGCAAACAGTTATCAAGTTAGTGGGTCTGTGAGATAGTAAGACAAGATGTAAAACCATGGTTTTTTACCTTCATCTAAACAAAATATGTTACTATCACATTATTTATGTACTTGTATTCTTGAGGGGGCAGACATGGCAAGAAAGAGTGTATTTGGATTACCATTTGTAATCCACTGAACCTCTCTTCTTAAAGTTAACTATATACTTAGATATCAAATGCCATTATTTTTTTCTACAATCTAAAGTCAGTTTGTTTCAGTAGGCTGTTAGCTCTAGTACAATCAGTGCCACTGATTGAATATGATTGCTTGGCCTTTTCTTTCTCTACAAACTAATTGATTAATTGTTGGTATGATCTATTTTCTGTTATTATTCCAAATCATCTTAGAAATCTTGTTTGATAAATATTTAGGCATTGAAGAATTTGCTACATTTACAGAGACAGTCTCCTAACAGTAGAACGTATGAATCAGCAGTTCAGATAATAAACCTTATTTATGGCTGAAAAATCTAACTTCTAGCAATAGTTAAAATTTCACAACTAACTCCATCAATAGACATTAACGTACAAGAGGAAGTTATAAGAGCCAGTAAAGAAAGAAATATATGGGCTTGAAGGTTGGAAGCTGAAACTAAACCTAGAAAGTAATGTGTGGTGTTTGTGAAATTTCTTCTCTTTATCGTAGAAGGGAGCTCACTGCTGCTGCTGCTAAGTCGCCTCAGTCGCGTCCGACTCTGTGCAACCCCATAGACGGCAGCCCACCAGGCTCCCCCATCCCTGGGATTCTCCAGGCAAGAACACTGGAGTGGGCTGCCATTTCCTTCTCCAGTGCATGACAGTGAAAGTGAAAGTGAGGTCTCTTAGTCGTGTCCGACTCTATGCGACTCCATGGACTGCAGTCTACCAGGCACCTCTGTCCATGGGATTTTCCAGGCAAGAGTACTGGCGTGGGGTGCCGTTGCCTTCTCCGAGGGAGCTCACTGGGTAGTTGCAATTTGAAAACTGATATTTTAACTTATATGGAAGAATAATAGTAGAACTAATTCCAGATCTTCTTGGAAGAAAGATGCAAAATGGCCCAAGATTATGTGCATATCCATCACTTTGAGTATTAATGGTGAAACTAATACAAAAATCAGATTATAATAAAGATTATAAAAACAGGTTATAATAAAAAACAGATTATAATAAAGCAATAAAATATAGCAGTGTCTTTTCAACAAAGAAACAATTTCAGCATCAGAAACACATTTTTATTAAGATATGTATATTTAAGATAGATATTACATTTGGAAGTGAGTGAAATATGGAAAATGCTTCCCTATGTGAGTCCATTGAAATCTAACTCTTAGCGAGTCCCCATCTTCCTTCACATTGCATTGAATTGCTAGAGATGTATTCCCAGTCACAGTGTAGTTTACCCTTAACACACACTATAATTGAGTCTTGATTCATTTCTTCAATCCTATGAGTTAGGATTACTCATAACTACAGAGGGGCTCAGTAATTTTGTAGAGACCTAAACAAGAAATCATGCAGCCAACTGAATTAAGCAAAATGTGCCATGGCAAGAAAATTATGGAGAAGAGTTAAAAATAATGGATAGAACATTTTATTAATGCTGTGAATATTCTCTGGGTTTAGGTCATTGTACAAATGACAAACTTAATGAGCAGTACCATAAATGTATGAGAAAATAGAACAATTGGCTGCTTGAACACAGCTTTCTCTGGTATATACCCACATCTTTAGGCTTAAAAGTGAATTTCTCTAAGTAAGGCTGAATTTTGAAGTGAGCATAACATCTTATCATCCAAGGCATGAGATGTTGCATTCTCTGAGTGAAATCCTGTGTGTCTATGGAAGGTCAACCTGGCATTCTGTGGGCATAAGTTTGAGCAGTCAGTCTTGAACAATTCTTTGTGATTGCTGCGATTGGCCTTCAGTTGTGAGGTGTTTAGCAAATTTACTCCATTCTCACGAACCTGAGAGATATATAAGGTTTAAGTTAGCACTTTCTGTTCCTTCTTAACCAGTCTATTTAATGACACAGATGAAATGAGTATTTTTTTTACTTATTAATTTAGCATATTTTTATTGGTTTATTGATGAACTATGGATGATACTGGAGAAGGCAATGGCACTCCACTCCAGTACTCTTGCCTGGAAAATCCATTGGATGGAGGAGCCTGGTGGGCTGCAGTCCATGGGGTTGCTGAGAGTTGGACATGACTCAGTGACTTCACTTTCACTTTTCACTTTCATGCACTGGAGAAGGAAATGGCAACCCACTCCAGTGTTCTTGCCTGGAAAATCCCAGGGACGGCGGAGCCTGGTGGGCTGCTGTCTGTGGGGTTGCACAGAGTCGGACACGACTGCAACGACTTAGCAGCAGCAGAGCAGCATGGATGATACTGGGAGGGAGGGTCACAGACTTGAAAGGCCAGTCTCAAGTTCTCACAGGACCTGAGAGCGTAAAGGAAGCTCATGGACCAGTTTCAACCTGGACTGCAGTTTTGGTCTTCTGTGCTGAGGCCAAGTAAAGATGAAGCCATCTGACTTTATTTTGCTTTTGTTAGTTCTTTGAATACAACTTTTTAAAATCCCATTTTTGTGGACTTACTCTTTAAGGCTAAGTTGGAGTCACTAGGAATTGTAAGGCTAACTATACCCTACACAAAAGATAAAATGTACCATTCAAGGGTCAAATAATACAAGTCACAGGAATGTATGTAAAACTGTTTGACTAGCACAATTCTGATGGAGATATTCCATTATTTTTCTATTTATTTTACTATGCAGCCAGAATTGCATATTTTGCTGATTTTATTTTTTAAGGTAAAAAAGCCATTATAGTCCCAAGCATAATTGAATAAGCATATTAGATTTACCTTTTCAAGTAAAACCTACAAACCTGGACAAAATAATTAGTTAATTCTTTTCAGATGTCACAAAGAAATGCAAACCTTGAAAGAAGGCAAACACTAGATACTACACGTTTGCTTTCTGTCTCCTTGGGATATTTTCTAAACCTGCACTGTCCAGTATGGTACCCACCCATGTGATAATTAAAGTTAAAATTAATAAAATTAAAACTATGAATCCAGTTCTTCAAACAAGTCACATTTCTAGTGATCAATATTAAATGGGGTAGTCATCTCCACATTGAACAGTGCAGAGATACAGAATATTTTCATCATCACAGAAAATTCTTTGGGCAGTGTTATTCTAGCAGAGACATTACTTTGCCAACTAAGGTCCATCTAGTCAAGGCTACGGCTTTTCCTGTGGTCATGTATGGATGTGAGAGTTGGACTATAAAGAAGGCTGAGCACCAAAGAATTCATGCTTTTGAACTGTGGTGTTGGAGAAGACTCTTGAGAGTCTCTTGGACTGCGAGGAGATCCAACCAGTCCATTCTGAAGGAGATCAGCCCTGGGATTTCTTTGGAAGGAATGATGCTAAAGCTGAAACTCCAGTACTTTGGCTGCCTCATGCGAAGAGTTGACTCATTGGAAAAGACTCTGATTGAGGGCAGGAGGAGAAGGGGACGACCGAGAATGAGATGGCTGGATGGCATCACTGACTCGATGGATGTGAGTCTGAGTGAACTCCGGGAGTTGGTGATGGACAGGGAGGCCTGGTGTGCTGTGATTCATGGGGTCGCAGAGTCATACTGAGCGACTGAACTGATTCTAGCCATTGCATAGGGAATTGAAATCTAAGCAGAACATAGGGCTCGCTTTAAAGTGAAAGAGTGGTAAGTTCTAGAGTTATGAATCAGCTGGTATTTATTGAGAAGTGTACAGAAAAAAGAGCTGTGTAGAGAGGGACTGGGCTGTGCTGAACATATATGGAGCAAGATTCCATGAAAAAAGTAAGCAGAGACATCAGAGGTCATACAGTGCTGAGAGACTTTAGAATTATGTCCCAGCCAGAATACTTTGGCCACCTGATGCAAAGAGCTGACTCGTTAGAAACAATCCTGATGCTGGGAGAGATGGAAGGCAGAAGAAGAGGGTGGCATAGGATAAGATGGTTAAGTAGCATCACTGACTCAATGGACATGAATTTGAGCAAACTCTGGGAGATAGTGAAGGACAGGGAAGCCTGCTGTTCTGCAGTCCATGGGGCTGCAAAGAGTCAGACATGACTTAGCAACTAAATAACAACAGAGTATATCCCAGACAGGTTCTTGGTAAGAACCTCAGGCATTCAGTTGAGGCTATTAAAAATACCCACTTTGAAAGTAAAAGCCGTAGTCTAGAGTAGAGGCTATGTTCTCAGGACTAAGGATGTAATCAATATAGAGCCATATCAATAAATAATAAAAAATCTGACATGCTAAACTCTTTAAGTGTGTAGGATAGTGATGTTTGCAACTCACTTAGAAAAGCATCAAGATGTATGAATAGATGAATATACATAATCAAATGAGTGTAACAAAGTTTGACAAGTGTAGAATCTAGATGGTAGTTTATGAATTTTCTTTGTAAAATTCTTAAGCTTTCTGTATGTGTGAAAATTTCCATGATTGCTGAGGGAAAAAAGCCGGAAAGGATGAAAATGATTTGCCAGAAATGTAACTGCCTGAAACACAGTATGGTTAGAATGAGGACTGTTATGATCCAGGTGCCCTCAGTGTATTATCCACAGTACACAAGCAGACGCTGAAAACTGGTAAGTATGTGAAGAAGCAGGAAAATAGGACAGAAACAATCACTGATATGGATAAGCCATCTGATGAGATTAGAAGACTAGACATTTACAGTACTCATTGTAAATGTTTAAGGAATTTGAAAAGAAACTAGAAAAAAAAATGTCTGTGTGGTATCAGAAGGGGAATGAATAAACAAATTGTGGTATATTCATCTAATGGAATAGCACTACATGCAACAAGAACAATAAACTACTGATGTCATTGAGCTTTATCCATGGGGTTACATCGTAGTGAGGGAAAGAGGTCTTTTAAAAAGGAGCACATAATGTGTTAATCCATCTATATTAAAACTGTGAACAGGCAAGCTGAGCCATTGTGATAGGCATCAAAACAATGCTTTTATTTGGAGGGTGGAGACTGACAGAAAGGGGTATGAGGAAACTTCCTAGGATAATGGAAATACTCCATATATTTCCACATAGTCCACAAAGGGCATGTGGAATAGGCCCTTTGGAGAATTATTGGTGATGTAGGTTTAAAAGCCTATTAAAGCCATCAAATTGTACACTTAATATGTGTGATTGCCACCGTATGTAAATTCTGTCACAAAGTAAATCACATATATGTGTATGCACTAACGTCAGAAAAATTGACTTTATTTAGATAATGTTTTCAACATTCAAATTCAAACTCAATGCCATTTCTCATCTAGCATTTCTATTTTAAATGTGCTACATTATAACTGACAGAGTGATCTATGCAAGGAGATTCATACTGATGTAGCACTGATGTCAAAATTACTGTCCCCTCACTATGTGCCTATGGGAAGTACTAATAACATGACATGCATTTTCTCATTTAGTCTTTTACAGCATTATAAAGCATATTCTTATTTTACAGATTAAGAGATTGAGGTAAAGATGCAAAATAATGTTGCTCAACTTTATGCAGCTAATAGAACAATAGAGCTGAAATGGCATCCCCAATTTTCTGATCCTCAAACCCATATGCTTAACCTACTGATTTCAAGTTTTTTTTTTTTTTAATACATACTCTCTTCTTAAGGCTGGATTTACTTTGGTGTATGGAATGAATTGACTCATTGGAAAAGACCCTGATGTTGGTAAAGATTGAAGGTAGGAAGAGAAGGGGACAACAGAGAAGGAGAAAGTTGGATGGCATCATCGACTCAATGGACATGTGTTTGATGGACATGTGGTGATGGACAGGGAAGCCGGATGTGCTGGGGTCACAAAGAGTCAGTCATGACTGGCTGAACTGAACAGAACTGAAGGAGTGCTGTGAGCATTTTATTTCTTTAGGAGAACTAGCTTATCCATCCAACTTTCACATCATGTTGATTTTCTATACATTGAAGACCTCAGGTGATTTCCTTCTTTTCCTGGTAGAGGACTGCAATTAGTGTCTACACTGAGTGAAAAAAAATAATAAAATTTCATTTAAAGGTTGATTATAGTGATAATGATATAAAACTATCAATAATAGGCTTTTGGTAGGGGTGAGCGTGTGGAGAAGGCAATGGCAACTCACTCCAGTACTCTTGCCTGGAAAATCCCATGGATGGAGGAGCCTGGGAGCCTGCAGTCCATGGGGTCGCTAAGAGTCCGGCACAACTGAGCGACTTCACTTTTCACTTTCATACATTGGAGAAGGAAATGGCAACCCACTCCAGTATTCTTGCCTTGAGAATCCCAGGGACACGGGAGCCTGGTGGGCTGCCATCTATGGGGTCGCAGAGTCGGACACTACTGAAGTGACTTAGCAGCAGCGGCAGCAGCGTGCACATGACTTAGCGACTGAACTGAACTAAGCATGCACATTTTTTGTTGTTCAGTTGCTAAATCACATCTGACTCTTTGCAGCTCCATGGATTGCAAATTCAGGGAAGCATTCCAGGCTTCCCTGTCCTTCATTATCCCCTGGAGTTTGCTCAGACTCAAAATCATTAAGCCAATGGTGCCATACCAACCATCTCATCCTCTTTTGCCCCCTTCTCTTCCTGCCCTCAGTCTTTCCCAGCATCAGGGTCTTTTCCAGTGAGTTGATTCTTTGCATCAGGTGGCCAGAAGTGGCCAAAGTTGGAGCTTCAGCATCAGTCCTTCCAATGAATATTCAGGGTTGATTTCCTTTGGGATTGACTAGTTTGATCTCCTTGCTATCCAAGGGATTCTCAAAATTTTCAGCACCACAATTCTAAAGCATCAATCGTTCGACATTCAGTCTTCTTTATGGTCCAACTTTCACATCCATACATGACTACTGGAAAAACCATAGCTCTAACTCTAAGCACGTTTGTTGGCAAAGTGATGTCTCTGCTTTTTAATACACTATGAAGGTTTGTCATAGCTTTTCTTCCAAGGTGCACACATCTTTTAACAGGCAAGTTTGGCCTTGGAGTACAAAATGAAGCTGGGCAAAAGCTAACAGTTTTGTCAAGAGAACACATTAGTTATAGCAAACACCCTCTTCCAACAACACTTGGGCATCACCAGCTGGTTAATACCAAAATCAGATTGATTATATTCTTTGCAGCCAAAGATGGAGAAGCTTTATACAGTCAGCAAAATCAAGACCAGGAGCTGACTGTGGCTCAGATCATGAGTTCCTTATTGCAAAATTCATGGTTGAATTGAAAAAGATAGGGAAATTCACTAGGCCATTCAAGTATGACCTAAGTCAAATCCCACATGATAATACAGTGGAGATGACAAGTAGATTCAAGGGGTTAGATGTGGTAGACAGACTGCCTCAAGAACTGTGGGTGGAGGTGTGTAACAACGCATGGGAAATCGTGACCAAAACCATCCCAAAGAAAAAAGAAATGCACGTTTACTAAGGGGCTATTTTTCTAAGAGCTATTTCAGTGTGATTGGAACTGTACATTTTATTAATTATGTGATTCAATTAGATGAAATTATGGTCAAATAAAACTGCTATTTCTTATTTTCTTTACTTAATTGGAGGTCAGTTTTCTTTGAGTACTGCAGTACTTAAAAAAGATAAGTTCTTTTGCTTATGTGGTCATAATCTGGCCATAAATTTTTTCTCTTTCCTTCAGTTTTCTCTAAAGTACTATATTTGTGATTGAAATACATTTGGTGATAAATTAGTGTCAATTTCTTACCTTTTCCCAAGCCTCTGACAGAAAGTGAATGTTTCTAAAGACATGCTTCAAATATCTACTTTGAAATAGTTCATCTAGAATGTCCTAAGTAGAACCTGTAGCGGGTGGTAAGCATAGTCTGCCTTCTGAGTTTCTTCCACTAGTCACACAATGTTGGTGCATACAGAGTAACTAAACTTTTGCTTATAAGCAAAATCTTAAGCTAGGAAAGTACTTTTAAATAGCAAGAAGATTTTGAGAATTTTTCTCAAGGAAACCTGTTTCCAAATTCTGTACCTTTATTTTTCTGATATTACTTGGGGAAATTATTTTAACTTTTGGAAGCTGTTTATTTGAAAAATGAGACCCAGTGTTACAGGGTTTTATGAGGATTAAATCAAAGTTTGTGATGTATTTGATGGTAAATGAATGTTACCATATATGAAGTATACCAAGATATTTTATTCCTACTAAGGAAGCAGAAGGAATAGTGTTTAAGAATATAAAATTCACTCTGGAAACAGGCAATCAGTATGTTACCATGTTTATCAAAAGCTAATGACAGCTTTTGTGTTTCTTCATGTGACAAGTGTCAAAATCTTAATTTTCAGAACTCACTGTATTCTGCTCCCACGCTATGTAAATATCTACTTTAGTTTTTCCTGCACCCCCAAAATTCCATTCTATTCATTCCATATCTACCACTCATTCTGTCCAAACCCTAAGTTCTCCCCCAGTTTTATTATTCATTACCTTAATTAATAATTAATTAATTGACTTCTTCATCCATGTAGTAATCAAAGCATACTGTTTAGTGGGGATAAAAATAGTGAAAAAGATAAAAACCAATTCCTGTCCCTGTTTTTGTGGAACTTACACTACTGAGAATGAAAAGAGATCACGTGACTGTATTTAATTATGTGTGCCATGAGGGAGAGATACAGGAAGTTATGAGTGAAATGCCAGAGGGAATTCGTGCAGTATCAGGACTGGCTATAGAACTTGCATTCTTATGCAAAATGAAAATGTAAGGTGCCTTCAAAAACTAGTAAGAATGTGAGGATAATGACAGGCCAAGCATAGGACTCCTTGCACCCACACAGATTGCAGGCCTATGACACCAACTCTGCATACACAGAGGACCAAGGAAGAGTTTCTTGAGGCACTGTTAATTTCACTGGAGATGTGAAAGATAAGTGTGTGTAAGGTAGACAGTTTCAGACTTGTGTTTTCATTTGCTATTCCCTTTTAGGCCTAATACATGATTTCCTCGAGAGCCATCTGACTCATGTGTTTATAACAAGGAATGATGAAGCTTTTTCAGTATTGGTCAGGATGTTGGTGGAAGTGAGATGCAGTTACTTCTTGCCATTTCAGTTTTATCTCTCATGGGTATCAAAAAGCAAAATTTAAGGCCAGAATTATGGCTTATAATTTTTAAATATCAGACTTTATAATTAATAATTTACTTAGATATTTATGGAAGGACACTGGGCTGAAAATTTGGAGACCTGAGTTCTTGCCTTAAATCTGCCTTTTTATGGCAAGGTATTCTTTAGATCCTAGCTTCCTAATCTGGGGGGAAAAATATTTAAGTTTCCTATCAGTCTGAGGCTTCACACTACTGATAATAGCATTTTCCAATTTTATTAAAAATACAGTATTTCATTTTATCTTTGTCTGCTTTTTTTGGAACATAAAGTTACAGTGTTGGCTGAATCACTGACAGCATAAGTACAGCAATAGCTGCCAAAGGCTGCCTCCACAGGCAATCTCTTTTCTTAAACAACCATATTAAGTCCCTAAGGTGACCAGTGCTATTCTGTTCTTCTGTGAGATAAAGGTCACCTCTACTGGCAACCAATTTTTGTACTTCCCTAGGGTACATGCTTAAGACTACATTCGTTGCTTATATTAACTTCTCTACTGCATCTGTTAAATATCAAAGTAATTAAAGTCTTAGACATTGAATCACTTTATTCTCAAGATGAGGCATTCTTTTAGACCAAGAAACTTCAGACAGTGTAGGTTTGGAAAGTTGAAACTAAAACACTTTGATTTCTGAAAACTTTCTTAAGTTTATTAGTACATTTGTACAGTTTTAATACTGTACACATTTTCTATTATCAGACATTAACTCAGGTGATTTATGCTGTGATAATGAAGAACACACAATAAAATGTTTATTTCTCTTGAAAGTCCCCTGTAGGAATGGATAAGTGTCCTCTGTGACATCATTCAGAAGTGCAGGCTAACAGAATCTCTACCCAGGAGGTAGCTTTAGCTACCTCGATATATCAGGGAGAATTCCTTGATATAGTAGGGAGAAAAAGCAGTTCAAAGTCTCCTGCTAAAATTATTTGACCTGAAAGCAACATACATCATATTTGCTTGCAAGCCATTGACTATAACTAGACATACAGTCCAGACTGAATGCATGAGTTCAGCGGTATAATCCTCTATATGTTAAGAAGAAATAACAAACACAAATCTCTATCACATTTCTATACAATAAAAAGCTATTTATAAAAGAAAAGCCAATTTTGTTTTTTAGAAGGAACTTTAGTCTAAAGTATTTTAACCTAGATGGACGCTAGAAGTTCAGATGGACAAGCACATACACATCAGTACTGCCAGCTCTTGGGTTTTTGGCTGCATCGCACAGCATGTAGGATCTTAGTTTACTGACCAGGGATTGAATCGATGCTCCCTGCATGGAAGCACAGAATCTTGACCACTGAACCACCAGGGAAGTCCCAGTACTGCCAACTCTTTATTTGGTATCTTTGTTTTAAGATCATGGTGTCTGATTTACTTGTCATTATAAGTATATGTCTTCTTATTTCTGTATTGCTGTTTTTCCTCCTTCATTATCTCAATGTTGATTGATTTTTCAACTGTTTGTCAAGAGACCATAATTAAAGCATTATCCTTTTCTTCAAGGAGATTACAATAATCTTAGAACATCAGTTATATCCATAAATAAGCATAATTCTCAAAATCACACATCCTAATGATATCCTATTCAGTTGTAGCCATACGCAAATTGGCTTTTCGATAGCATGTCTTAAAAGTTTTAGTTAGGCGTAAATTATGTTTTCCACACTTTATGGTATATGAATATATCATCTCAGATGAGTATTTGCCAAGATGTTAGAGCTGATTCAGAGATCTTGAATAAGAAAATGAGCTATTAGCATTATTCATAGGCCACTTGGAAACTCACAGCCAAGAACAAGTAGGGCAGTTTTATGTCAGGGCAAAATTTCACTGCTAGATTTAATTCTTCCAATACTAAATGTGATAGCTAAAATTATGACGTGCTTTTTGGTGAGCAATATAGAATCCTATTTTGTTAGCAAATCAGAAGTATGGAAAACGAGGTGTTTAAGGGTTTGTGTGCAAACATATCTTTGCACTACCCAGTTTATTATTGTTAGAAACCTTTCCTAAGCCCTCTGTAACTTGAAATAGGCTGTCAGTGGGATGTATTAATGCATTTCCTCTTTTCCTTTTATTGTGTATCTTTGGAATAGTACCCTGGGCAGGCAATTTTATAGGCATTCAATAGGCAACTGGACATACAATTCCTAACTTCTTAGAGCTTTCTTTCTATTGAAGGAAATACAAATTTATAATATAGGCTAGAAAGTTCTATGCTAGAGAGTAGAGGCTGCTGCAGGAACTCAGAACAGGGTGGAAAGCAGGCTGAGAGTGTGTACATGTGTGTGTGTGTGCTTGTATCTAAGAGATGCCGTGGAACGTGTATATAAGTTAGCCAAATCAATATAGGGGAGAGGAAGGTGTCCATAGGGGGGGAAAAAAATCTGAGAAGACCTTGATCATGATAGATATGAAAAAAAAAAAACAGAGAAATTCAGTGGAGATTGTAGAATGTGAGGGGAGGATGCAAGACATGTAAATATGCTCAAAAGATATATTTGAATAGCTAGCTTTATACAGAGGTGTATCTGGTTATGTAGCTTACATTTATGGGAATTATCTATTACATTGTCTTCTGTTAATTTTAACAAATGTCTTTACACATTAGTATATTAATCCAAGTCCACCTTGGATCTATGGGAATGTACAGAAATGAAATGTCAGAATCAGGGTCTAGCAGTTCCAGAATGCTCCAGCAGCTGCTGTGACATTCGCTGAGAACATAGCATCTCAAAAAATTTACCCATTGATCTTCTCATTATATTTTGCTTGGATAATAAAGCAACTACATTTTGTAAAGAAGCATTTGAATCCTTGTGTTGACTGTTGTTCTTCAGTCCCTCAGCCGTGTCTGACTTTTTGCGACTCCATGGTATAGGCAACTGGACATACAATTCCTAACTTCTTAGAGCTTTCTTTCTATTGAAGGAAATACAAATTTATAATATAGGCTAGAAAGTTCTATGCTAGAGAGTAGAGGCTGCTGCAGGAACTCAGAACAGGGTGGAAAGCAGGCTGAGAGTGTGTACATGTGTGTGTGTGTGCTTGTATCTAAGAGATGCCGTGGAACGTGTATATAAGTTAGCCAAATCAATATAGGGGAGAGGAAGGTGTCCATAGGGGGGGAAAAAAATCTGAGAAGACCTTGATCATGATAGATATGAAAAAAAAAAAACAGAGAAATTCAGTGGAGATTGTAGAATGTGAGGGGAGGATGCAAGACATGTAAATATGCTCAAAAGATATATTTGAATAGCTAGCTTTATACAGAGGTGTATCTGGTTATGTAGCTTACATTTATGGGAATTATCTATTACATTGTCTTCTGTTAATTTTAACAAATGTCTTTACACATTAGTATATTAATCCAAGTCCACCTTGGATCTATGGGAATGTACAGAAATGAAATGTCAGAATCAGGGTCTAGCAGTTCCAGAATGCTCCAGCAGCTGCTGTGACATTCGCTGAGAACATAGCATCTCAAAAAATTTACCCATTGATCTTCTCATTATATTTTGCTTGGATAATAAAGCAACTACATTTTGTAAAGAAGCATTTGAATCCTTGTGTTGACTGTTGTTCTTCAGTCCCTCAGCCGTGTCTGACTTTTTGCGACTCCATGGACTGCAACACACCAGGCTTCCCTGTCCTTCACCATCTTCCGGAGCTTACTCCAACTCACGTCCCTTGAGTTGGTGATGCCATCCAACCATCTCATCCTCTGTCATCCCCTTCTCCTCCTGCCTTCAGTCTTTCCTACCATCAGGGTCTTTTCTTATAAGTCTGTTCTTAGCATCAGGTGGCTAAAGGATTGGAGCTTCAGCATCAGTCTTTCCGATGAATATTCAGAGTTGATTTCCTTTTGGATTGACTGGTTTGATCTCCTTGCAGTCCAAGGCACTTTCAAGAGTCTTCTCCAACACCACAGTTCAAAAGCATCAATTCTTTGGCCCTCAGCCTTCTTCACAGTCCAACTCTCACATCACTCCATACATGACTACTGGAAAAACTATAGCTTTGACTGTATGGACTTATGTTGGCAAAGTAATGTCTCTGCTTTTTAATACACTGTGTAGGTATGTCATAACTTGTGTTGATGGCTATATTGAAATTAAATGCAACATGATGGTAAAATCTGGCTTAGCTAGATGGAAAGATTCTGGTTGATTTTCAGTCAAAGTGAAATTTTTCTTCTTTCATGGCGATAAGTAAAATCAACGTGAGCCACATGCATTTCTTGTTCACTTTATAATGAATGAAAAGAGTAGCTAATAAGTTAACCTATTTAGTGTGTTCAGTAACTGCAAGCCCAGACTGAATGTTTTATAGCACATGACAAGACCCTTGTAATACAAATGAGCTTGGAGGCCTGGACTGAGAGAGATGTCTAGGTACATTATTTAACAGTCTTGGCTTATTTTAGGTTTTGAAATAGTTGCACTGTTATTGGTAAAATAAAAGACTAATTCAAATATTCAGTGTAAATTAAATTCTTCTGTATAAATAAAAGTGAAAGTGTTAGTCACTCAGTTGTTCTGATTCTTTGTGACTGACTCTATGGACTGTAGCCCTCCAGGTTCCTCTGTCCATGGAATTCTTAAGGCAAGAATACTTTAGTGGGTAGCCATTCCCTCTCTAGGGGACCGTCCCAACCCAGAGATTGAACCGGGGTTTCCTGTATTGCAGGCAGATTCTTTACTTTCTGAACCACCAGAGAAGCAAATTATGCCAAAATAGAACTTAACTACTTAATTGCTAATAATTATTTGAGTCAGCAGTCTGATCTGGGTAATTCTTTTGCTTGTCTTTCCTGATATGCCTATGTGGCTGTAGTCATCTGGCAGGTTAGTGAGATGTTGGTTGATTGAGGATGACCTTACTCACCTGTTGTGTGCTAATGTTAGTTGTTGGTCCTGATGACTTTAACGACTGAATTTTTGTCTGTCTTTGGCTGATCTGTGCTTTATCACATGATGAGTTCCTTAGGAGCAGCAAAATAGGGCTACCCCAATGTGTAAAGTATTCTCAAACCTCTGCTTGAGGCACTTAAAAAAAAGATGTTCCGTATGACAAAGAAAGCCAAGGAATGGAGAAACAGACTGCCTTTTTAACTGAAAGAGTTTCAAGGGCACACATACTGAATGGGAAGGTTTGTGGCCATTTTGATACTCAACGACAGTCCCTATTAGGATGTTGCATCTCAGCATGCGTGAATCCAGTGATTCCCCATGTTTTCAGCACTAGGTAGGGTTGATTTGTTTATGGTTAGTCAATTGAGGGGTAGTGTAGTGATCGTCATGGTGGTTTTAATTTGCACTTCTCGGATAAGTGCTATTGTTGAAATCCTTTTATATATTTATTGACCATTTGGATATTCTCTTTGAATTCTCTAAATTCAAGGGTTTTTGCCCATTTTTGTATTGAGCAGATAAATTTATAATTATTGGTTTCTTTCTTTCTGTCTCACACACACACTTTTCATGCATTGCAAATACTATATTCAGTTAATCTGTGTCTTGCTTATCAACTCTCCTGTTGCCTTTTATTTTTATCTGTAGTTATCCATCTGACACAGTATTATTTATTGAAAGGCATTTTCAGTTCAGTTCAATTCAGTCACTCAGTCATGTCTGACTCTTTGCGACCCCATGAATCACAGCACGCCAGGCCTCCCTGTCCATCACCAAATCATGGGGTTCACTCAAATGCACATCCATTGAGTCAGTGATGCCATCCAGCCATCTCATCCTCTGTCGTCCCCTTCTCCTCCTGCCCCCAATCCTTCCTAGCATCAGAGTCTTTTCCAATGAGTCAACTCTTCTCATGAGGTGGCCAAAGTATTGGAGTTTCAGTTTCAACATCAGTCCTTCCAATGAACACCCAGGACTGATCTCCTTTAGAAGGGACTGGTTGGATCTCCTTGCAGTCTAAGGGACTCTCAAGAGTCTTCTCCAACACCACAGTTCAAAAGCATCCATTCTTCAGTGCTCAACTTTCTTCACAGTCCAACTCTCACATCCATACATGACCACTGGAAAAACCATAGCCTTGACTAGACATTTTACCTTTGAATTATAGTGTGTGTGTGTGTGTGTGTGTATACTTTGAGAAATAATTTTAAAAATTTTAAAATGTCAAATCCAGGTGCTTTGAATTGAACATAAAATTTGCCCATTCTGTGTACCCCTTCTCCTTTTCCAGCTTAACATTTAACAACCTATGACTCATTTTATGAAAGCTGGACTACATATGATTTCTCCATTCTGCCCACCACATACCATACTTCAAAATTACCCCTAATCCTCTTATACTCTGCCCATCTGCCCCCAATTCTAGTCTCTTTTCCCTGTTGTCTCTCTCACCACTATCTTCAGTTTGGTATAAATCTTTTCTAGGGCTGCCATACAAAATATCTTAAACTGGGTGACTTCAAACAGAAAAAATCTACTGCTTCATAATTCTGGAGACTGCAAGTCCAAAATCAAGGTGTCAGCGGAGCCATGCTCCCTCAGAACTTTATAGGGGAGAATCTTTCCTTGCTTTGACCTAACTTGGTGTTTGTGGGCAATCATTGGCATACCTTGGCTTGCAGATGCATTGTTTCAGTCCTGTCTTCACGTTGGCTTCTCTCTGTGTCTCTTTTCATGGCATTCTTTTTATGATACCAGTTATCTTGGCGAGGGGCCCACTCCACCCATATACAAAGGTCCATCTGTTCAAAGCTATAGGTTTTCCAGTAGTCATGTATGGATGTGAGAGTTGGACTATAAAGAAAGCTGAGCACCAAAGAATTGGTGCTTTTGAACTGTGGTGTTGGAGAAGACTCTTGAGCGTCCCTTGGACTGCAGAGAGATCAAAACACTCAATCCTCAAGAAAATCAGTCCTGAATATTCATTGGAAGGACTGATGTTGAAGCTGAAACTCAAATACTTTCATTTGACCACCTGATGAAAAGAATTGACTCATTTGAAAAGACCCTGATGCTGGGAAAGATTGAAAGTGGGAGGAGAAGGGGATGGCAGAGCATGAGATGGTTGGATGGCATCACTGATTCAATGGACATGAGTTTGAGTAAACTCCAGGAGTTGGTGATGGTCATGGAGGCCTGGCATGCTGCAGTCCTTGGGGTCACAAAGAGTCGGACACGACTTAACTGACTGACCACCCATGTAAGATCTTAGTTTACCTAATTATGTCTGCAAAAACCTTATTTCTAAGTAAAGTTATGTTCTATGATGTTGGGGTTTAGAACTTCAGTGTATCTTTTCACAGGGGAAACAACTCAACTCATAATATTCTTCAAGATTTTTTCCTCATGCTTTATCAAGAATTGATTAAGTGACTAGAAATAAAAATACAAAACACAATGACAACAGTATATGTTTATTATTTGAGGGAAAGGAAGATTCTTTTGAATGACACAAAAGGAATCAAGAACGATTGATAAATTTACTCAAAATGAAAACCTCTATTTGACAGAGAAATTTTGTAACATGTTTAACAGATGGAGTATGTTCACTTCCAGGAAAAGACTTCCAACAATTTAAAAGGAATTAAGGCAAACAATCCGAAGAAAAGTGGGCAAGAAAGATGAAAAGACTCTGATACTGGGAAAGATTGAGGGCAGGAGGAGAAGGGGACAACAGAGGATGAGATGGTTGGATGACATCACCGACTCAATGGACATAGATTTGGGTGGACTCTGGGAGTTAGTGATGGACAAGGAGGTCTGGCGTTCTGCAGTTCCTGGGGTCACAAAGAGTCAGACATGACTGAGTGACTGAACTGAACTGAAGATGAAATATCTGTTCACAGATAGGGAAATAGAAATGGTTAAAATATGTGCTTTCTTTCTGGTCTTCTCTAGTGTCATCTCTTCCCTGGGCAAGTCAGTTCATCTCTCTGCTTTTACCCCTCCCTTGCCCCAACATCTACAACCAATTCTCACTCTGTCTGGCTATTACTTTTTAAAATTTCCTGGCCTCACCCCAGGGCATGTGGGATATTAGTTCTCTGACCAGGGATTGAACCCACACCCCTGCAATGGAAGACCAGAGTCTTAGTCACTGGACCTCCAGGGATGCCCAGTGTTTTGCTGTTAGCTTTTTGATCACCTCAGGGACAGCTTCCTAAACTTCTCTCACCCCAACCCCCTCGTCTCTCCCAGTGATGTCCTGTACGTGTCTTTATCATTGTGTTTTTCTTGTAAGTAACATGATCTCTTTTGTCTCCTTCTTAGATTTTGAATTCCTAGAAAGCAAGGGTCATCTGTAACTCATACTTTATCAGAACAGAACTTAAACATAAATGAACCAAGAGGATATTATGGTAAGTGAGTTAGGTTAGACATAGAGAAACATACTGTGTGATTTCTATTTCATACTGAATCTAAAAAAGCAAAACTTGGAACGAAAGAGTAGGTAGCTAGAGGCCGGAGGAAGTGGGAAGTGAAGAGAGGTTCGTCAAAGGACATTAAACTTTCATTTATATAATAAGATGAATTAATTCTAGGAATGTAATATACAATATGGTGACTATAATTAATAATACTGTATTGTGCACTTAAAATTTGATAAGAAAGTAGGTCTTAAGTATTCTCACTGACATCCACATAAGGTTACTACCTGAGGTGATTTGTTAATTAACTTGATTGTGATAGTCACCTTTGAACATTTGCATATCACAAATCATCACACTGTACATCTAAAATGTATACAAATTTTTGTTAATTATACCTCAATAAAGCTGGAAATTTTTAAAAAATGCATGAGTCATACAGGGCAAAATAAAACAGGATTTTTTAATACACATGTTTTGACTTAATAAATACACTTAATTTTAACTCTGTGCTATTCAAAGTATCATAAGGAATGATAAGTTTACTCTAAACTTTGGAGATAAAGAAAATACAGAAGTCATTTTATTGGACAATGAAAGCACCTAACTATATTTCTTACTTCCCCTCATTTGCCAAGAAGTTTTTAATGCAATGCTGCATGAAATATTAACTGACTTGCTCCAAGCAAGGTCTATTTCTTAGAGACATTTTAAAGAAAGTGTTTAAAAATATTTTTTAATATGTGTCTTCCTTCTTACACTTAATATACAGTGGAGCGTAATTTTAAATAATTATAATCGAACATTCTACAGTTCCACACCTTCCCACATTCTGCAACTTTATTCTTCTGAAAATAGGTATGGGATAGAATTGATAGTCTTATCAGGTTTCTGTAATTCATTTCAGCTAGCAAGTGGATTTTAGTATCACAGGAGCAAAATTAGAACTTTACATGTGATTTATTAATTTTTTGATTAAAGAGAGAAGAATAACAAAGAGAACATGCAAACTTTTCAGCTCATTTCACTTAATTGAGATGAAAAATATTTGATTAAGTTCTTGATTGGTACCCCAAAAGAAGTGATTTACCTACATCTGTTTCTGCCCTGAAATTCTTTCTCACATCATCTAGGTTCTGTATCTTAGCTTTCACAAAATTGGGCATTCTCTCCTCGTACACACATAGATGGGAAATAGACTTGTCAAAAGATCAGTCAATGCCTTTTAAAGTCATATTAGCATCAAGTAATGTTTATTCTTTTATCTCTGTAAATAAAATAATTTCCTTATGAGACCCCTGGGAAATTAAGGTGCTTTGAACATTTTATAATACTTTATTGAAGCAACACCTACCTAAAGAAATTTCTTTGTAGTGATGTTTTCAGAAGGACCATTGATACTCAAAGAAACACTACCAGATATCACTCATTTCAAAAGGATTGAAGAAATGAATATGTCCCATTCTGGTGTGCTCCAAAGCCATAAAAAATATTGAGGTATATGATTCATCAGAGGCCTGTGATAGTTACTGCTCCCTTGATGGACAATTGCTTCACCAATTGCAGTGTAAGAATTTCCTTCTTGGATGTTTGTTTCTGTCTTCTGATGGTTGTTGCTGCATATTCTTTTCTGGAATCTAAGGGGGGAAAATGAACCTTTTTTATTTACCATCCCTAAGCCTCTTAATTTCAAGAACTCATTCCAACTATGGCATCCAGCTAGGCTACCCTGGATGATAAGTCTTACATGAATTCATCCCCAGCATCTTTAATGATGGATGAAGGAAATTTAGATTTTACCTAATGCTGGGAGCAAATCTTCAGGCTGTTAATAAGTGCTTCACAAGCTAAACTCTAGGGAGATAGAATTGGGAAAATATTTGGTATAAATACAAGCGTCAATGCTTTCCTGGAGACACAGAAAAAGAAGCCCTCTTAATTCATTATTGTATCTGACCTAACATCTCAATTTGCTTAAAAGAAGCAATGAATTTGTGAAAATAAAACAGCTTGGTATGAGATTCTTAAGAAAATAATTTTGTAGTATTTCTACTATTACTATAACTTGAAATTAACAAAATTACTATCAATATGTGTCTTCATAAAGATCCTGTTTTGATTTATATGTTTTAATCAAAGGAAGCATTTGTGGCTATAGTATATGGAATGTGTATAAAGGACAGAAGACTAGTAAGTATCCTACTTCATGATCACATTGGCTATCTTATTCTGCTCGGTAAAATCCTTTATTAAGAATGCAGGATAAATCTCATCTAAAGTAGTCCTATGTTATCCTTTTGTGTCTCAAGATTGAAATGTTGAATAATAACAAAAGGAGTTTTTGCCAGCACTGGAGTTTAAGTACAGAGAAGCAAATTTAGAAACCATAGGGCCCATATAATTACTATGGATCAACCTTAAAATCTTTATAGATTTCGATAAATGAAGGAAATTCAGGAACTTTGAGTTACATAGTAGTTGGGAAGCAGAAACACAATAGTTTTAGCAGTGGTTTTCTGAAGTAAGTAATTTCCGATAAGCAGTGCTGTGGTCTAGGGCTTAAATGATAAAAGGAAAATATTCTCAGCTGTGCAGCAAGTAGGTTTTAGAGAGATGCAGACCTGAGTAATGATGCCTACCGCTCACTGGATAACTTCTGTGGAAGAGTGCAGTACATATTGCATTTTTCCTAACATCTTACATAGAACAAATCTGTTTTTACCTTTGTGGTTGAGAAAAGTGAGAGCCACAGAAGCTGGCTTTATGGAAAGTGATGTTTGGTGTTGGTTTTTCCGTGGTCGCTAAAGTTGGCAATGATCCATGTGAGGAAAACAAAGGAAGGGTGAAAACAGTGTCCAGGTTGCTGTCATCACACCGCTTGCACTTACTGCTTTCAAAAGAAATGTATCCTTGAGTTCCTAGACATGCTGGGGTGGCAACTGTTAGGAATCCTATAGAGAAGGAACAGAGATTGAATGAGAAGTTTGAAAAGATGATATCAAGAGATTTCTACAGAAGAAACATTGATTAATGGAGGAACAAAAACACTTCAACTGGAGAGACCCATGAGGGTAAATGGGCCATTGGATGCCACTCAGAATACAACAAAATAAACTACCTAATTTGTCAGCTTATTTGTCTTCAAACCAAGTCTTATTAATCATATCATTTTTTTTAAACACACAGTGATAGTACCTTATTTGACCTCTATATTTAAGCTTTTACTAAGCCAGCATGTCAGTTCATTATAAAGTCTGTTTTTCTACCAGTAAGTTTGTGACCCTATGGACTGTAGCCCACCAGGTTCCTCTGTGCATGGGATTCTCCAGGCAAGAATACTGGAGTGGGTTGCCATGCCCTCCTCCAGGGGGTCTTCTGAACTCAAGGACTGAACCACTGTCTTCTGCATCTCCTGCAATGCAGGTGGATTCTTCACCCACTGAACCACCTGTGAAGCCAAAGTTAAACAATAGAAAGTGAAAGTGCAGTTGTTCAGTCCTGTCTGACTCTTTGCGACTCTTTGCAGCCTGCCAGGCTCCTTCATCCATGGGATTTTCCAGGCAAGAATACTGGAGTGGGTTGCCATTTCCTTCTCCAGGAGATCTTCACAACCCAGGGATTAAACCTGTGTCTCTCACATTGTAGGCAGACGCTTTACCATCTGACCAACCAAGGAAGTTAAAGTTAAACAATACTATGACCTAAACACAGAATCACCAACAAGCAAAATAAATGAGCAAACAACAGCAAACTATGTGAAATATGTTTGTAATTATGGTTGGTTCACATTGCTGTATAGCAGAAACCAACACTACATAGTAAAGCAATTGTCTTTTAATTAAAAATAAAGAACATAAAAGCAAACCAAGGTTATGAATTTAACATTTCATATATTTCCAGTATTTAAACAGAGAAATGGACATATACGTCTATAAGAAATAGTCAAAATTTCAGACATTTATGCCAGATACTTTTGGTTTTTCCCATTAACAAAAATTAAAAGGGAGAGCTGCTTTTATTCTTTCTTTGAATTAGTTGTGATAATTTTCCAGAATTTTTCTCTTGGAAATTTAGAAAATGATCTTTTGGTTAGTGTTTCAAATTGAGTGTTAGAATTTTTACAAAGAGTACTCCATTTTTTATGGTTCCAATTTAATAAAGGGAAGATATATATTTTAAGGATACCAAATAATATATATATATATATATGTTAATACACACACACACACACACTCAACTACCATAAAAGTGTTTCTTTTTATATGCCTATTACAGATTCTGGCCACCAAGATTATTCATTTTATTTGTTTTCATTTGTTTCAGTAAGGTGTAAAACATGAATCCTTGGCGGCTCAGATGTTAAAGTATCTTCCGGTAATGCAGGAAATGTAGATTTGACCAGTGGTCATGTGTGGATGTGAGAGTTGGACTGTGAAGAAAGCTGGGTGCTGAAGAATTGATGCTTTTGGACACGGTGAGGGCAAGGGGAGGGTGGGATGAACTGGGAGATCAGGTTTGACATAAAAACACTACCATGTGTAAAATAGCTAGTGGGAACATGTACGGCACAGGGAGCTTACCCTGGTGCTCTGTGATGATGCAGCGGGTGAGATGGTGGGTGGGTGGGAGGTCTGAGAGAGGGAAGGTACATGACTGATTCACTTCATTGTATAGCAGACACTAAAGCAACGACTGTGAAGCCATTATCCTCCATTTTAAAAAATGGGAGAAATGAGAGAGAGAACAGGAGAGGAAGACTGACCACCTCATTGAGGGTGCTGATTGCAATGAAGAGGAAAGAAATGAGGCACTAGGTGGTGGGATTATAAGAAGGCCTTTATAGTGTCTGGCCACACTTATAAATGTTTAGTGAATGTAGAGAATTGTTCAGTTGCTCAGTTGAGTCCAACTCTGTGATGCCGTGGATTGCAGCACACCAGGCTTCTCTCTTTCACCATCTCCCAGAGCTTGCTCAAATTTGTGTTCATTGAGTCGGTGATGCCATCCAATCACCTCATCCTCTGTCATCCCCTTCTCCTCCTGCCTTCAATCTTTCCCAGTATCACGGTCTTTTCTAATGAGTCAGTTCTTCGTATCAGGTGGCCAAAGTATTGGAGCTTCAGCATCAGTCTTTCCAATGAATATTAAGGATTGATTTCCTTTAGGACTGACTGGTTCTGGTTTGATCTTCTAGCAGTCTAAAGAACTCTCAAGTCATCTCCAGCACCACAGCTCAGAAGCCTCAGTTCTTTGGTGCTCAGCTTTGTTTATGGTCCAACTCTCACATCCATACATGACTGCTGGAAAACCCAGAGCTTTGACTATATGGACCTTTGTCAGCAAAGTAATGTCTCTCTGCTGTCCAGGTTTGTCATAGCTTTTTTTCCAAGGAGCAAGCGTCTTTTAATTTTGTGGCTGAGGTCACCATCTGCAGCGATTTTGGAGCCCAAGAAAATAAAGTCTGTCACTGTTTGCATTGTTTGCCCATCTATTTTTCATGAAGTGATGGGACCAGATGCCATGATCATTTTTTGAATGTTGAGTTTTAAGCCAGCTCTTTTTCACTTCCTCTTTCACGTTCATTAAAAGGCTTTTTAGTTCCTCTTCATTTTCTGCCATAAAGGAAGCAATCGGTGATGAATTAAGTAAAGACCTCTGTGCTTTCAGGAACACAAAGAAGCCACGTGGAAACCCTCATTTATGCTGAGATACCGGCTTTCTAATTACAGTGAAATTCAAGCTGGAGGTGTACCAATGACCATAAAGAGATTCTTTTTGTTTGTTTGTTAATTTATTTGGTTGTATCAGGATTTAGTTGCAGTGTGAGAGACCTTTGTTGCATCATGCGGGGTCTTCTTTCTGCAGCTGGGCTCTCTAGTTACCACATGTGGGCTCCAGCCTCGGCTGGTGCTTAGTTTCCCTGAGGCATGTGAGATCTTAGTTCCCTGGTCAGGGATTGAACACGCATCTGTTTTATTGCAAGGTGGATTCTTAAAAACTGGCCCACCAAGGAAGTTCCCATCATTGAAGGATTCTTGAGTGCACAGTCTCTCAGGACTCAGAGAAAATGGGGGGTAGAAAGCTACTGGGAGTAGAGGTACAAGCGTTCTGCAGAGGTTGGAGGAAACCATTATGACTGTATGCTAGTATTGAGACAGTGAGGAAGAGTCCTGATAATGAAGGAGTATGCACATAGATAAATCTTTGAGGCAGTTGTCTCTGTAAGAAAGGGCAGGTACAAGGGATTGGTTTAGGGGCTGAAGAAGAGCTATGGTTTGGTACCTAACTGAGAGATGTTTCCACTGTCAAGCCTAAGAACAGGTGCTTTATTCTATCTTCATGGAGGGCCCAGACTCTTGATTCCCAAATCTGCACCCTGGACAACATTTGGCTGAGTGAAGTGCTGACCTCTTCCCTTAGAGACTATCATAGATGAATCATAAAAGCTCACCACATGGAAGCTGGGAGTGAAGGAAAAGAATTGTGAATTTCAAAATGGAATCCTTTGGCATTTACAGTCTGCTCAGGATAAGAAATCAGAATAGTCTTGCAAAAAGCAGTGAGGATAGATGGAAAGGGGATGCTCTTTTGTGCAGCCATATCCTGCTGGGTTGTTCCATCTGTTTTTAGAGTAGTGAAGAGCTTGAAGACAAGGAGACCCAGTTCCAGTGTTAAGTCTTTGTTTTGATCCTTACATGGCCTTTGGGGAAGTACTACAACTTCTTTGATGCTATTACATAGAGAAGAGGAAAGAGAAAGGGAGGGAGAGAGTTTTCTTCTTTTTTAATATGAGATATATAGCAACATGTTTATATGATGATGGAAATGATCTTATAAAGGTGGAAGTTATTGTTCATGTTAATGCATGCCGCAAAGTAATTAGCTTAAGAGGCAAGTTTAGACCATTTAATTAGATTCTTTTTTGAACTAAACATTTTTATTATCAAATAAATTTACTTAGACCTTGATTTTCCCCTTTTCCATTCTACCATCACCCCTCCCCCACATCTCTTTCCTTCTGTAACATTATATTAAGTGCATAGACAGGACCTTTGTATAGAATGAATATATAGAGTGACTAGATAGGACCTATAGTAAGGACTATTGCATAAAAGAATGACTGTTCCATTTCTTTAAGGCATTTGAGGTTCTTTAAGAACAAGAACCAAGCAAACAAACAATTGAAATAAGTAATTTATGGTCTGAAAGCCAGAGAATGAAAAACAAGTCCATTCAGAGTACAAGGACTATAGAATTTCTTCCTAGAGGACATTACTTTTTAAACAATAATATTTAACACTAGATGGGAATTGCTATTGATCATCTATCAAACCAGATTTCTTTCTGCAGTGTTTCTGGATAAATGGAACACAGCTAATATAGGTTTTGCTTCAAAGCA
This sequence comes from Madoqua kirkii, assembly GCA_006408675.1. Taxonomy (NCBI): domain Eukaryota; kingdom Metazoa; phylum Chordata; class Mammalia; order Artiodactyla; family Bovidae; genus Madoqua; species Madoqua kirkii. The sequence continues at coordinate 3,935 of SJYC01096509.1, read as the reverse complement.
TCTGCTGATCTCACATTGTAATTTGTATCCAAGTTTAATGAGATAAGCTGATTTGAATGACCTCAGTTTGTGAAAGACTAATTTATCATCTTCCTGTGCAGCCTGGACTGTAATGCTGTGCTCTCAGGATATGAAAGAGGCAAATTCCACAGAGTAGCATTTTAAGTAAAAGCATCAAATCATAACCAAACAACTTCCTGAGAAGTCAGGCAGAGAGTACACAAAGAGTCAATTAAAGAAGGCCTTGAAGCCCCTAGGTGTTTTCAAAAAACTTCCCAAACAGCCCTTTTGTGGAAAGGGATGATCTGAATGAATATTGTTTCACACTCAATTTGTTGTGCATAGTTTACCCTGCCTTCCATACCAATCAGAGTCCAAAACTGCTTCCTGTGTAGCCTGGGAGAGGTATAAAGGAACTTCATGCAGGCTTATTGTACGGTAAGGTGATTGGAGCTTTGCATCTCACATAGTCCTCATCACGGATGTGCCTATTTTCTAAAACTGTGCATTTTGAATAGACCTCACATTCTTTTTAGAGTTGGCATATACATGCACTATTTTATTCTCAATATGAAATATGTGGCTTCTCAAAGTAGTCGGTTTGGAAAAAGACAGGCTTTAAAAAAAGAGAAACAACAAAACTTCAATTGCATGGGGAGGACAAGCTGATGATCTACAAGGCTTGTGATCATAGCAGAGATCCTAACTATGGAATATTTTTTGGTTCTCACTTGCAGTGATGAAGCCAGGAAATTATGTTGTATTGTTTCATGGCTTGTATTTAAGTAAAATGTCAATAGATGATCTATCTAGATGGTGCTTTAAGTAAAATAACTAGGTAAGTTCCAGTACTTTTATTAAAAGTTGCATTTTATTACTCATTATATCAAAGCACATAAACTTTTCTTGATTTTTGCTTCTTAAAATTTTTTTTTATTTTTGATTTTTTTTGATGTTTACTCATTTTGCTTAGGGCTTCTTACTGCTGTTTTCCCAATACCTAGAACAATTCTGAATAGTGAAGAGAGTTGAGATGCTTGCCTTGTTTTTAATTTTTGAGTAAATGCTTTCAATTATTTGCTTTTAAGTATTAAAATTAGCTTTAGGTTTTTCATAGGTGTCCTACATCATGTCAACATTTCCTTCTATTACTATTAGAGTTCATTGAGAATTATTTTTATGAATAGATCTTGAATGTTTTCACATGCTTTTACTGTATCTATTGAAGACTTTTCTTCCTTATTTTATTAATATAAAAATGACATTGGTTTCTAATGGATAAAACTTGTATTGCTGCAGTAAGCTCTACATGGTTATGATTTATTACAAATGTCTGGATTCACTTGCTATAGTTAAAGATTTTGTGTGGATGTTTATGAGGGATTGTTGTTATTTAGTCTCTAAGTCATGTTCAGCTCGTTTGTGATTCTATCAGGCTTCTCTGTCTGTGGAATTTCCCAGGCAGGAATACCGGAATGGTTTGCCATTTCCTTCTCCAGGGGATCTTCTCAGCCCAGGGATCAAACCTGTGTCTCCTGCGCTGGCAGGCAGATTCATTACCACTGAACCACCAGGGAAACCCCTTGTGAAGGATACTGGTATATCATTTTCTTTTTTAATAACGTATTTACATATGTGCCAAGTTTTGATGCCAGAGATGTCAAAGGAGAAAATTAGCCTCTGTTTTCTGAGACTTTTTGTATAATGGATACTCTGTCTTCCTTAAATATTCAAAATAATTCACTGCTAAAGATATTTAGGCATTATTTTGGTGTGTGAGAAATTTTAATTCAAATTCTTTTAAAAATATAGGGGTTCTCTATTTCTTCTTGTGTCAGTTTTGGCAACTTGGTTTTTCTGAGAACTTATACATTTCCATGTATGTTGGCAAATTAATTGGTATGAAGTTCACAGTATTCTCTTTTACTTTTTAATGTCTTTTGGATCAGATATTAAATATTTGTTCAAATTTGAATAAAAGATTAAACCATAGAACATTTATTCAACTCTTTTCTAACTCAACCAATGACATTTACACTCTGTTAAAGTTAAAAACAACAACAACAACAACAACAACAACCTTTTGTTTGGACAGAAAGCTTCCTAAGAAACTTTAAGTTTAAAAGGGCACTAAAAATAGTGATAAAAGGAAGACAATTAAAAACCCTGAGCTCCTTGAACTTCCTCCCACCCCAGTCTTCCTCCTGTGACAACCGAGGGGATTTTCCCCCATTTATGAAAACTTAAAAATTCAGTTGAATATATAGTCATCAGTCACTGAACTATAAGTGCAGAATGAAATTTTACTCATCTTCACGTTCTTTATAATACTAAGGATAGTGCTTTTTATGTAGTTTTCAGCACATGTTTCATTAATGAATAAATTGAAATGTGTCTTTGACCTATGTCAATGAAGTAAACATAATCAAGTTATCAAATAAAACCATACTTTGTGGCATACATAATATCTCAGTTTCTTTGTATAGTTTCCAGCATTTAAAGAGAGCCCAGCATGGTGAATCTACTTTGATGTTTGTATCTATATGAAGAATATTTAATGAAGTATATTTCTCCCTTGAAGTATGACCTATATTCATACTAATTTCCAGACTCTAAAACCAAGCAGTGATTAGACAGGCAGGGGGTCACTAGAAAGTAGTGCATTTCTCTTTCTTTTGACAAATTTTTGACGTGATCAGTTGGTTTACTGAATGAGAAACCAGGCTTTGCTGCATTATTAATACCCTGTCTCATGATTTGTATCTCAGCATGAACCTTCTTTCCTTTAGACATATGACAATGACCGATGAAAACACTCCCAGTTGTAATAGACAAATGCTACTTTATGCTTACCTTTCAGCATGGTTACAGGTTTGGCTGTATTCCTTAAAAGAGTTCATAAAGGTATTTCGTGGCGCTGGAGTGGTGGCTGTGCAGCATGGGGCAGTTGTGAGGAGGTACCCTACTTCCAAGGGCAGAAAAGCCCCAGAAAGATGGTAGGAGGGGCAAAATCACATTTAGAATCAAACACCATACCCACCGGAGATGCTGAGAGAGCTGAAACAAATCTTGTGCGCACCAGGACCCAGAGGCCCCACAGAGACTGAGACAGAAATGTGTCTCAGTGACTCCTGGGGGGTGTGGGTCAGCAGTGGATCCTGCAGGGGCAGGGGCTCCGGGTGCAGCAGACCTGCCTGTGGCGTAAGCCCTTTTGGAGGAGGTCGCCATTAACCCCACCATAGAGCCGCCAGAACAGACACAGGGCTGGGGAAATGGATTCTGGAGGGCACAAACAGAAACTTGTACACACCAGGACCCAGGAGGAAGAAGCAGTGACTCCACAAGAGACTGGCCCAGATTTGCCTGTGAGTGTCCAGGAGTCTCTGGCGGAGGCATGGGTCAGTGGTGGCTAGCCGTGGCCTGCTGCAGGGTTGGGGGCACTGAGTGTTAGGAGTGCGTAAATGGGCCCTTTGGAAGGAGATTGCTATTATCTTCATTACCTCCACCACAGGTTCAGTTCAGTTCAGTCAGTCAGTCGTGTCTGACTTTTTATGACCCCATGGACTATAGCATGCCAGGCCTCCCTATCCATCACCAGCTTCCAGAATTTACCCAAACTTGGGTCCATTGAGTCAGTGATGCCATCCAACCATCTCATCCTCTGTCATCCCCTTCTCCTCCCACCTTCAATCTTTCCCAGCTTCAGGGTCTTTTCAGATGAGTCATCTCTTTGCATCAGGTGGCCAAAGTATTGGAGTTTCAGCTTAAACATAAGTCCTTGGATGATGACTGATCTGTTTTAGGATGGACTGGTTGGATTTCCTTGCAGTCCAAGGGACTCTCAAGAGTCTTCTCCAACACCACAGTTCAAAAGCATCAGTTCTTCAGTGCTCAGCTTTTTTTATAGTCCAACTCTCACATCTATACGTGACCAC
>SJYC01096507.1:0-32098 GCA_006408675.1 Madoqua kirkii | reverse complement strand
GAAATCAACCCTGAATATTCGTTAGAAGGACTGATGCTGAAGCTGAAGCTCTAGTATTTTGGTCAGAGAATGAGAACAGCTGACTCATTGGAAAAGTCCCTGATGCTGGGAAATCTGAGGGCCAGAGAAGAGGGTGTGAGAGGATGAGATGGCTGGATGGCATCACCAATGCAATGGACATGAACTTAGGCAAACTTTACCTGATGGTGAGAGACAGGGAGGCCTGGCATGCTGTAATACATGGGGTTGCAAAGAGTCTGATATGACTGGGCAAACAAACAACAACGGGAAGGAATGAAAATTGAATAAGTGTCAGGCTCAGAGCCCCTCCTGAGATTTTACATCCCCTGGGGAAACCACTCACTCTGTGCTCCTGAGGAACCAGTCCCATAAGAAAGCCACATACGCTGCTGCCTGCAGTTGGGTAAGACAGCACCTTGGCCAGGCCTGTCACTGCTAACAAGAATAACTGGTAAATGGTGAGGCAAGAACTTCAAAATTCCAAGGGAAAATTGGCTCAAATCTAGACTTCTATATCCAGGTCAACTTATGGTGAGAGCAAAAAACATTTTTCAGACATGCAGGGCTCAAAAAGGTTACCAGCTATGAGTTCTTTCTGAAAGAACTCCTCAGAATTAGCTCCAGTAAGAGGGAAAAAAATCCAGTTAGCAGAAGTAAGAAGAGATATCTGACTTGACAATGTACAACATTTAAGAAAAGCTAATGCGACTATAGGAACTGCTGAGAAAGTAATGCAGGTTGTAACCAAAAGCAAACTATTGTTGTCTTGTTCAGGGGAGACCATATAATTAAGAAATGCACTCAGCTTCAAGAAATAGAGAGATCCAACTCACTGAGAGATTTATTTTTCTCAGAACATTTTTGAAGGAGAGAAGCTGCTGGCTCTTGGTCCAGTAGCTTGATGACGTCAGGTTCCAGCCTGTAGGATTCTCTTGGCCTTCACTTTAGCATCTCATGGTTGCAAGGATGCTGGCTGCAGCTTCTAATGGAACAGCCACATTGAAAGTCACAATGAGTAGAATGGATGGTAAGTCATAATTGTCTTCTTATTAAGGAAGTCAGAGCTTTCTAGTTATGGCTTATTGACCATCCCCAGCTCAATATTTTTCTCAGAATATTTTTGAAGGAGAGAAGCTGCTGGCTCTTGGTCCAGTAGCTTGATGACGTCAGGTTCCAGCCTGTAGGATTCTCTTGGCCTTCACTTTAGCATCTCATGGTTGCAAGGATGCTGGCTGCAGCTTCTAATGGAACAGCCACATTGAAAGTCACAATGAGTAGAATGGATGGTAAGTCATAATTGTCTTCTTATTAAGGAAGTCAGAGCTTTCTAGTTATGGCTTATTGACCATCCCCAGCTCAAAGGGAACCTGGAAAAAGAATATTTAGCTTTTACCAGCCCTACATAGAACAAGGCAAGGGAGAAAATGTTTGGGAGTAACAGTGACTCTTCTGACCAGAGTGTTTACTCAGAGGCTGAAGATGCTGATTCACTGTAGACTTTGGTAATGAAGGGGACTGGATGTGACACTACAAAATATGCCACTTTGGCATAAAGACTATTCTGAGCTGAAGGCAATTAGGAATCAACAAATGAAAAAAGAGTTCTTTGCCCTCCATTTATCAGCCTAAGAGCAAGACATAATTCTCCACCCCCCCATTCCATCCTTATCAAGATGACTTATCAGAGGCAGAAATTCAGTTGCTCAATTGTGTCCAACTCGTTGCAACCCTATAGACTGTAGCACGCCAGACTTTTCTGTCCATCGCCAACCCCCAGAGCTAGCTCAAACTCATGTCCATCGAGTCAGTGATGCCATCCAACCATCTCATCCTCTGTTGTTCGCCTTTTCCTCCTGCCTTCAATCTTTCCCTGCCGGGAGCCAGCGTGAGGAACTCCGCCCATGAAAAAGGTCATGAGGAAGGAGGCTTGGCATACACAAAGACATGATCAAGCCTCAGGATACCGCCTGTTCCCAAGTATCTACCCCCAAACCTAGAGTCTGTTTTATGCTCTCACCTACAGCTCTGACTTTACAGGGGGCTCTCCCCAAAACCATTTCTCTTGGAGAAGGAGTTAACTTGCAGCTCAAGTTAATAAAAATTCCTGGGCATGACAAGAGTGTTTCAACTTATGAACTCCTATGAAGGTTATCTAGCCTGCCTGATCAGGTTCGTCTGGCCACATGTGATTGTTTACAGCCTCCCAACTGTGAGAGGCATGAGATGTTTTAGACTTACTAAAGGCAAATTCTTTTGGGAAGTTAGAAATTATTAGTATAGTGGGTTGGTTAGGAATTATATTGGTGAAGGGTTTTTCATTTTTTGTGCCAATAATTGCTGCTAATTCCCTGCCCTGGGTGTGACAAGGGTGTCTTAGGTCAAACCTCTCAGCTGGCAAACCAGCTTGTTCGACAGGATTATCCATACTCCTGCCACTATGAACATGATTGTTTACTACCTCTCAACCATAAACAGAACAGGGAGTTTGGAGTATTTTGAGAGTCTTAATTAGCATAGGGCATTTCTCATTGTTGAGTCAATGATTGCCGCCAGGCCTCCATATCCTTAGGCACCTAGGAATATATTAATCAATGTATTTGGAATATAGAAAAGGAAATACAGTAGTTTTTAAGGTTAGCAATACTAGACTTTTTGAGTTAATGAATTTTCTCTTTTGTAATAGATCACTGTACTTTATTATAAATCACTGAGTCCTTGCTATGTAAAAATGTAATTTTATCACTATCTTGATTAAATCTTAAGGGGAACATTGGTGAAGGGTTTTCATTTGTTGGGCTGATGTTTGCTGCTAAATATTCATATTCCCTGCTCTTATAATGAATATAACTAGTGTATAGAAGAAATAAGTATTAACCTTTAAGATTAACATAAAACACCCTTGGAAAAAATAAGTTCTTGGTTATTAGAAAGAAAAGATTATAAAATGTCAGCAGGCCCCATGGCCAGAAGATGATGTAAAGCCCTAGACCTTTTTCTTTTATGTAAAGCACCTGATTTTGATAAAGGTCAGAACTGCTGACCCCCGCGTGACTCTGTATTTATCCCTATGTGTAACAAAAGATATATAAGCAAACCTAAAAAATAAAGAAATGGGACCAGTTTCTGGAAAGACTGATTCCCCCATGTCGTTCCTTCTTGCTCCACATTTTTCTGGCTGAGTTAATGTGGGTACTCACCAAGCCTGCTAATTTTGCATGGGCTTTTAAGATTGGACGGGGGAGGCCTCAGTGCCTCCTCTGCATTGGGAGGATGGAAAAATGTCTGTGGCCTACACAGGTGGTGATTCGTACTCCATGTGAACCAAGTTATTCAGCCTGTTTTTCTCCACTAGTATTTCCTACATAATCCATTTCTAATCTTTCTCTCTCAGTTCAGTTGCTCAGTCGTGTCCGACTCTTTGAGGCCCCATGAATCGCAGTACACCAGGCCTCCTTGTTCATTACCATCTCTCGGAGTTCACTCAGACTCACATACATCGAGTCTGTGATGCCATCCAGCCATCTCATCCTCAGTCGTCCCCTTCTCCTCCTGCCCCCGTTCGTCCCAGCATCAAAGTCTTTTCCAGTGAGTCAACTCTTTGCATGAGGTGGCCAAAGTACTGGAGTTTCAGCTTTAGCATCATTCCTTCCAAAGAAATCCCAGGGTTGATCTCCTTCAGAACGGACTGGTTGGATCTCCTTGCAGTACAAAGGACTCTCAAGAGTCTTCTCCAACACCACAGTTCAAAAGCATCAATTCTTCGGTGCTCAGCTTTCTTCACAGTCCACCTCAAACATCCATACAGGACCACAGGAAAAAACATAGCCTTGACTTGACGGACCTTAGATGGCAAAGTAATGTCTCTGCTTTTGAATATATTATCTATGTTGGTCATAACTTTTCTTCCAAGGAGTAAGTGTTTTCTAATTTCATGGCTGCAGTCACCATCCACGGTGATTTTGGAGCCCCCCAAAATAAAGTCTGACACTGTTTCCACTGTTTCCCCATCTATTTGCCATGAAGTGATGAGACTGGATGCCATGATCTTTGTTTTCTGAATGTTGAGCTTTAAGCCAACTTTTTCACTCTCCTCTTTCACTTTCATCAAGAGGCTCTTTAGCTCCTCTTCACTTTCTGCCATAAGGGTGGTGTCATCTGCATATCTGAGGTTATTGATATTTCTCCCAGCAATCTTGATTCCAGCTTGTGTTTCTTCCAGTCCAGCGTTTCTCATGATGTACTCTGTATATAAGTTAAATAAGCAGGGTGACAATATACAGCCTTGACGTACTCCTTTTCCTATTAGGAACCAGTCTGTTGTTCCATGTCTAGTTCTAACTGTTGCTTCCTGACCTGCATACAGATTTCTCAAGAGGCAGGTCAGGTGGTCTGGTATTCCCATCTCTTGAATTTTCCACAGTTTATTGTGATTCACACAGTCAAAGGCTTTGGCATATGGTGTACTAAATATGTACTAAAAATATGGTACACTAACATTTTAACATTAGCATTAAGACTATAGGTGAATTGTTTTTTTTACTTTAACAGCTTCTTGATTATTATCGAATTCAGTGATCATGAAGTTATTAAGGTCTAACAGTGAAGCTCTAACTCCACTTAGAATGCAAAAAGCCACCAGAGAACATTAGTCCTGCCCTGATGATAAGAAAAGGCTGGTCAACGTAAAAATTAATTTTCTGAGCTCTTCAGAGACCTGACATCACCATATTTTACAACTGCAATGTCTAACCCCTCCTGATTCACACCAAGAACAGTCACAGTGTGCTGTTCAAGAATCTGAGGCCTTACCTACTGAAACAATGAAACTCAAATCCAACTCAACTACACTAACATGATTGACTCAACTCGTCATACTAAGAGCTCAACAGAAGAGTGGCAGGCCCATTAGTAAGCATAAATATCATTTATGTCAGTCTCTACTATTGTTTCCATACACACTGCCCAGCATTCAATTAGAAACACCCCCAAAAGCAAGAAAACACACCCACTGTCAAGAGTTAAATGGCCAGCAGGCCCAGACACAGAGATGCACACAAACTGAAACTATCTTACAGACTTTAAAATAACTACGATTAATATATGTAATGATCTAGTAGAAAAGGTTGGCAACATGCATAAAAAGATGGGGTTTTTAAGTCAAACAAATGCTAAAAATTTTCAAATAGTTCCTTCATATCTTTTAACATCCATTCCTTATATTACCAAGCAGGACTTCAGCATTTTGGATGCCATACAAATGCACCTGAATGCTGTCTTAATATTTTCTGAATCAAAAATTCATTTTTCTCTTTTAAATCTGCCTCTATATGAATACCTTCAGCAAAACAGAAGAGCATGTAATATACTTTGTGTAAGTAGCTTAATCCATGACTTTCCAGAGCAGTTCCCTGCTGCCCACAGCCAGGTTTCTCAAGGCTCCAGAGGCAAGGCTACACCTGAGACTGACAGATGCTACGTGAAAACGGCATTTCTTTCCAAATAGACCAAACGCATGCATCTGGTGTTATATTCCCATCCATTCCCATCTCCAGTGTGCAGATACTGTTTCCATAGTCAAATATCCAAAAAATGGTAAGATTTGTACAAGGTAAATGAGTCTCAGGAGCTATTAAGAATTATAATGTATATATTAGATGCTCCTAATATAAATTGTAAGGATGATTTTCTAATTAAAAACAACAGTAAAAAATTAAACTGAGTCTAACAGACAGTGGAAGACATTTCTTGTTTAGGCCTCTTAACTTTCAAAGTCAACTGCTGCTATTACTCCTGTTATCATTATATGGAAATTTTTTTCTCACTTATTTCTAAAAAAAAAAAAAAAAAGACTGTCTTTATTTTTCAAATACTCTTTGGATCTGAACACTAAACAGAATTAAAATCAAGCCTCTGGATTCCTGGATTCCTTTAGCTTACCCACACTATAGTGAGATAAACCTAGGTTCTAATCTCAGTTTTTTAACTGACTGGTGGTGGTTTAGTCAGTAAGTTGTGTCTGACTCTTGAGACCCCGTGGACTATAGCCCACCAGGCCACTCTGTCCATGGGGTTTCCCAGGACAGAATACTGCAGTAGGTTGCTCTTTCCTTCTCCAGGGGATCTTCCAAACCCAGGGATGAAACCTCGGTCTCTTGTGTTGCAGCTGGATTCTTTACAACTAAGCTACCAGAAAACAACAAAGAACAGTTACAAAAGGTTCAAGGATTACTTAACAGAGAAAATATCCAAAGAAGTCAGATGGACTCGGATGACTTCTCAATGTCCTATACCCATCATCTCTTTGAACACTGAGCAAAAATAATCTGATCACTTTTCCATATTTGCTTATTTTTTGAAGGAAACTTTTTTCCTTTTTTTTTTCCAATTTAAGTACATAACTGTCTTAAAACAAAAAGTTTACTTTAAAAAGAGTACAGCTCATCAAGGTACTCTGTACACTCTAATAATAAACAACTGCAAATAATTATTATTTAAGTGATTTGACTCTCCTGCTCATCACAAATTCCATTTTCCAAGTTAACTCTTTTAACTGGAATAGATGGTTCTAGTAATCTCAGCTGTAAGACAAGCATTTTTTTTTTTTATCTTTATCAACTAGCAAGCGCTTTTACTGGATCTCTTTGGGGCTTGGTGGTTCTATTAGGACAAATGAAAAGAAAACACAGACTTGCCTTCAAAGGATGGTGGTAAACATCTTAGAACTATGGTCTGAATGCAAGCCTATAGACTGAACAAGGGTTAAGGCGTCTCACTGGCACATTCCCTGAGATAAGAACACTTTGCTATAACAACTACTTTAAGTTCTAACTTGTACTTAAAAACCGATCTCCAAATAACTTATTCAGAAAGACTTCCTGTGAAGAGTTACTTATCAGTTGGCAGTGACAGCTACCTTAGTTGAAATCTACGCAGAAAGGGTAACAGACATTGTTCTTATTATCTAAAAATCTGTTAACCTTTCTACATAGTTGAAGAATATATGTATACACTTTGTAGTTCAACAGCTATAGGTATTATAGCCCCCCAAAAATATACAAAATTTCATAGGACGGCATTCATGACAACTAGTTGCATTATGCTGCCATCCACTGGACAAAACACAAATGGCAAAGCAATTCTTGGCTATGATTTTTAAACACAAAGATAACCAGGTTCCATTTCTTAGCAGTTTTAAGAGAAAGGACGTCAAACCAACGCAGTTCAGTTATCCAAATGGTAGCGGGGCAAAACAGAATCTTCTAAATATAGTCAATTCAAGTGCTGATTTTATCAGTCAAAACACAACTCCCCAAACCTCCGTAACTCAACAGAACAGAGCTTAGATACACAAACTGTAGTATAACCATACAATGGAATGCTATACAGCCAAAAAGAAGAATGAAGCATCATGCTATAATCATGAACAAACCTTGAAAACATGCTACATAGTTATTTAAGACAGATACAGAAGGCCACATATTGACTAATTCCACTTCTACAAAAAATAGGCAAATCCAGAGAGACAGAAAGTAGATTAGTTTACTGCCAGTGGCTGAGAGGAGTGGAGATGACGGACTGGCCACTAATAAACACTGGCTTCTTTCTGGGGTGAATAAAATGTTCTGACGTTAGTGGTGATGTTACACAACTTCGTGTTCACACTAAAACCCACTGAGTTGTAAATTTCAAAAAGCTGAGTGTCAGGGTATATGAATTGTATCTCAATAAAAATATAATAGACTTTTTTTTTTTACTATGTTTAAAAAAGGAAAAAAAAATACATACAGCACACTTTTCTTTCTCCCTTGTTTCATGCCCATCTTGGGTACAGCTCCACACTATACTCACTTAGGGATCCAGGTTACAGGAGGCTTTACCATCTAGAGCACTGGGCAGAGAAAGGGAAACATGGAAAATTGCACTGCTGATCTTAAAGGCTTCAGATCTTTGGGGGAGTGCACACCTCACTGAACACACTTTCTCTTACAATTCACAAACCAATACACTTGGCCAAGTCTAACTTCAACAGGATTGAGAAGTATACTCTTGATCTGGAACATCTGGTTAACAGCATCAAGACCAGCACATTTACCTAATGAATTGTTGTTGCTGTTCAGTCAATAAGTTGTATCTGACTCTTGTGCGACCCCATGGACTGTAGCCTGCCAGGCTCTTCTATCCGTGGAATTCTCCAGGCAAGAACACTGGAGTGGGTTGCCAGTTCCTTCTCCAGGGGATCTTCCAGACCAGGGACTGAACCCACATCTCTTGCACTGACAGGCAGATTCTTTACCACTGAGCCACCGAGAAAACCCTACCTAAATGAGTACTTAGTTCAAGACCACAACAGGCCAAGGAAAACAAAGTAAGTTAGGATCTTTGCCCTTAAGAAGCTCTCAGAATTGCAAAGGCGACTTCCTGCTGGTAACTAAATATATGCCAAGTGCTAAACTAAGGATTCTAGCAACAACACAAAGTGCTAGGGTAGCAAACCCTAACAAGGGGACAAGGAGAACGCCCCCTCTGCAGAAAGGGAAAGGAGGAAGGAAACAGCTGCAAAAGGAATTAAGAAAATACACAAAGATAAAAAGACAACCCCCCACCCAACACCACCATTTAAATTTTAAAAGCAAAACACTCTTACACTATCTTGCTGAGTTCAGGTGTAAGGAGTCTTGAAATTCTTGTTAAGCGGGATGGTCTTTGTTCTTTGGGCAAATGAAGAAGCAAAAGGTTAAGAAAATGAATGACATGCTAAGTCTAAAAAATAAACAAAATGGATAGAGGGAGGGTGCAAGGTCAAGATATGAACCAGAAATCTTTTTCTATTGTTTCACCAAGTATGAATGAGGACCTAAATAAACGAGGGACATGGCAGGGAATAAATGAGACATTTTACAAGGGAGGGAAATCAGCAAGACTTGTGACTCATCTCAGATCTCTATAAATGCTACTCATCACACTCCAGTATATTAAAATGACCATCACATTTTTTCCCTGAACAGTACAAAGAATAAACCCATCTTACTCATCACTGTATCCTTTGCATCCAGCACAATGCCTGGCATATGGACACTAAATGTTAGCTGAGCTGAATATTCAAAAACCACTCTCATCTTTCCTCCCACTTCTAACAATTCCCCTGAAGCCAAAATGATCTTCAAACGCTCTCATCCTAGTCTCTTCCAACTCACTGTCTTACTTGTCCTGCCTCTTTCATCTGTGCAATGTGCCCCAGGCATCCTTTCGCCCTTTTGATTGACAACAGGTTCACAATTTTTCACCAAGATTCCTGGGACTAGAAGTGTGCTACAATTCAGAGCTTTTCAGATTTAGAAGGTACTAAGGTACATATACCATATACTCTGTAAAATATCCAGTAGAGAATGGGAATATCAACCTTTTGATATTTCTGGGAGAAAACATATGTAGGTTCCCACCAAGTTCCTTCCTCACAAGAGTTTTAACCAAGTTTTACTGCAAATGAGTTTTGGCACCAAACTTAGAGGGGGAAAAAAATCAATTTTCTAAGCTTTTTTTTTTTTTTTTTTTTTATTTTGGGATTACAGACAAGGGACTGTGGACCTATATATATTCAGATATATAATTCCTATCTCTGCTTTCTTTCACTCCTACAGACTCTCTGAGTTTTCGCCTAGGGACACTTTCCTTCTATCTGAAGAACACTACAGTATTTCCTCAAAAGAAGAAACTACTGGTGCGAATTCTCCCAATTCTTGTCTAAAAATGTATTTCATCATTTCTGTTTCATGAGCACCTCATCTCCTAATATAACTAGGTATTTCTGACTAAACATCAGACACTGTTTATGAAAAATTATGCAAACAATTTGATGCCTAGGATAGTGATCTTGCTCCAGAGAGAATTTACTTTTGCTTCTGGTAAGCCACTAGAGGAGCTAGCAAATCCAGAGCATCTTCATTCCATCAGGAATCAAATGCCAGCTCCCACGACAGCTCTAACTGACCATTCTTACTACACCTGGGATGTGAACCTTTAGGTTTGGTGGGACCTGAACCCCAACTTTTATCACCCTACCCTCATAAACCCATCAAAGGTTTATAAAATTTCTCAGCCGATGACACTACTCTTCCCAAATAAATAGGCGCCTCTAGTAGAGAAATGGCTCAAATGCTGGTCTCCCCTCTCTAGATTTCCTTCTTTTCTCAGATCTTGGTCCTATAATTCTTCACTTTTTAATTAGCTCCTTGAACTATTTTTTTAAAAACATTTTTTATTTTTGGCCGTGCCACAAAGGATGTGGGATCTTAGTTACCTTACCAGGGATCAAACTCATGCCCCTGCAGTGGAAGGGTGGAGTCATAACTCCTGGACACCAGGGAAGTCCCCATCCCTGGTCCATTTTTAGAACTGCTCTCAGCTATAAGGATGGTCTAAAATTACCCAGTCTTATCAATCATATGTCTACAGCTGCACCTACGAGAGTACCTTGCACACTTGCATAGGAAAGAGCGAGCTATAGTAGGTTCTCCACTAGGGATCCCTACAGCCAACCAACCAGCTCAGTTACTTTATACTGCCTAAGAAATCAACAGTGATTAAGAAAAGCAAATGGGAGTCTTTGATGTTTTTGAATAAGAAAGTATGCCCATCAAAAAATTAGCATTTTGAGAAGATTCAGTTCAGTTCAGTAGCTCAGTCGTGTCCAAATCTTTGCGACCTCGTGGACTGCAGCACGCCAGGCCTCCCTGTCCATCACCAGCTCCTGGAGTCTACTCAAACTCATGTCCATCAAGTCAGTGATGCCATCCAACCATCTCATCCTCTGTCGTCCCCTTCTCCTCCTGCCTTCAGTCTTTACCAGCATCAGGGTCTTTTCCAATGAGTCAGTTCTTTGCATCAGATGGCCAAAGTATTAGAGCTTCAGCTTCAGTATCAAGATTAGTCAGTCAAAAAAAAAAAAAAAAAAACAGACTGGACAAAGGAAGATCAGTTAGGAGAGTCCTGCAGTGGAGTAGGCACTAGGCAGCAATGACAAGGGAAAAGATGACAGCGGTGGGAATACAAGGGCACAGAAACAAATCAAATTCCCGCATTCTATCAACCTTGACTACCACCTGGAAATAAGAAATAAGGGAGAAAAAAAAGGAGTCAAGGCGAATATGAAATAACAAGCCTGAGAGTAAAACTGATCTGAGAGAAGAGGAATTTCAATTTATACATGAATATGAAGTATCCAAAAGGAGAAATCCAAGTTGAAATGTCTAATAGGCATTTGGAAAAGCTGGTTTGAGCCCTCACCTAAAGTATAATGATTGTTACAACTTTCAACAGAATTTTCTAAAATTAACCAGAATGAATATCATTTACTAAACTAATAAACCAACTTTGGTATATCAAAAAATCAGAACTGTAAATTCACATTTTGAGGCTTTGGAGACATGGGGGAAAAAATAGAACAGAGATGTTCTTTACCATATTTAAAGAACAGAGAAGTGAAGCACAAGTCCAGAAGAATGACTTAAAAAAAAAAACATGCAAAATATGTCACAGTTCTAACAATCTAGTCGTTTAAGTTAAAAAAAAAAGTGTAGATACATACACAAGAAAAATACAACAGAAGGTAGAATACTAAGTCAGTTTAGCTATGAAAGTGATTTAATAAATTTAACAACAAAAAAGTTTTTAACTTACCAAAGTGGTCAAAAGTCGTTCAAAAATACATTTTTTCAAGAACAAGCAAGTTAGATTATGCTGCTATATTAAAACATTTAGGTTCAACAAATTAAAAGGACATTTTAAAATGTCTAAAACCAATATTCTCTAGTTTTTAAGTCAATAAATGGGGAACATGAAACATTATTTCATATACTCTTCAGTTTCTTTAATACAATATGGCTTTTGACAGAAATAAATAAATCATTCTGACTATAGACACACCAGTAGTTATTTTAAAGTGCTATTGAAAGATAAGAGGTTGATGCCCTAAAGGTCCAACTCACTGATTATATTAACCCCAACACCAAATTTCTGATTATCTGCCAAATGCAACTCACCCCACACTCCTGTTTTAGCTCATTAACAGTATTTCATTACTAAACTCAGAGCTGCAAACAAAACACTCCACCCAAATAAAACTCTTCTGGCTCAAGGGACCTGAGCATACACTCGTCTTCTGTCCCGAATGAAAACTGTCCTTAAGGTCTCTATAAAGTAGAGATTACATCACGATTATGCCACACACCTGCAACACTGAATAAATTAATATACTGGATTAAGTGGAAAATGAATAAATTAATAAAATGCCTACACAACTAGTCAGGACTTCCCAGATGGCTCAGTGGTAAAGAATCTGCCTGCCAACGCAGGAGACGTGGGTTTGATCTCTGGTCTGGGAAGATCCCCTGGAGAAGTAAAGGGCAACCCACTCCAGTGTTCTTGCCTGGGAAAGCTCACAGACAGGAGAGCCTGGTAGGCTATAGTCCATGAGGCCACAAAGAGTTGGACACGACTTAAGAGAATGAAGACAACAGGCATCCAGAGACACAGAGATTAGTGGTCACTAATTATGCTACTCTTCCCACTGATCAAATCTGATGCTGAACATTCATTTGACAAACATTTGGTGAGCTGCAACTGTGCCAGGCACTACAGATAAAAAGACAAACAAGACAGAGTCCCTGCCTTCTAAGGAGGAAGGAGCTGTCAGGCGTCCAGACGTGGATGCAGGAACAGCACAGAGTTGCTACTGCCAAGACGCTATGAGTCCACAGAAGAGAAAGTCCCAATGGCGTTTTATTTGTCTGAGGGAAATGTGAGGGTGCTAGGAAGATTTTACACAGGTGGGCATGGAGTTTAAGCCTGAGAAAACAATGAAGCAGCACTGGCCGAGAAGTAAGCAAAGAAAAGATACCTTAGACCTGAGAGTAAAGGAACCAGATATTTCGGTAAAGCCACTTCATTTTAAGAATGAGAAAATTTGCAAGATGATATCAGCATGCGTAATCAAGAGGCAAATAGCCGCAAGGGGCAAGAGGTGAGACCAGAGCCTAGGTCCCCATATTTTTATCCACTTCACCCTGCTATTTAATAATGGTTTGACTTCACAATTTTACAACAGAGATCATTTTGAAGTAAGATTTTTCATAGTCCCATGTTGCTGAACTCAAAGTAGGATATGTACTGATTCTAAAAATAAACTAAGTTCCCTGGTTTTACACAGTATATTATCTACATATTTATCAATATGGCTTTTAAAATATTAGCTATCGCCTAATACTAGCTCACAAGAGCTATCACCCCGTCTACATTTTAATTTTTATAAGAATTTTCCCTATACTAACATAAAGCAAAAATTATTTAGTTACCTAACATGCCATATTAGTAATGGTAGACAAAACATTCTGATACACACTGAACCAGTGGGAGCACATAACTTGGCACAACTTCTGTGAATCACAAAATACGCACAAAGTACATGAAATGGCAGGCAGACCTCAGAGATACTATAGGTTCAACTGCAGACCACCACAATAAAGCAGTTATCAAAAATCGAGTCACACGTATTTTTAGTTTTCCACTGCTATAGTCTATTAAGTGTATAATAGCATTATGTCTAAAAAAAAACAATCAATGTACATACATTAGTTTAAAAAAAACTACTTTATTGCTAAAAAATTCTAAACATCATCTGAATCTCCAGCAACCTAAAGTAATAATATCACTGATCACAAATCACCATAGCAAATATAATAATAATAAATGAGAAAGCTTGAAATATTCCAACAATTGCCAAAATGTGACACAGAGACACTACACAAACAGACGTCGTTGGAAAAATGACATCAAAAGACTTGCTCAGCACGTGGTTACCACATACCTTCAATTTGTTAAAAAATGCAGCACCTGTTAACTGCAATAAATCGAAGCACAATAAAACATACAAGAGTGATTATTCACTGTAGCACTGTTAGTAATAGCCAAAGACTGGAAGCAACCTAAATATTCACTGGTTAAAAAGTGGTTAAATAAACTGAGGTACATCCATAAAGCAAGGGACAATGAACTATGGTGCGTTCGTGGTAAAGAATAAAGGAGCTCTACACACAGTCAGAGATCACTCTCCAAAACTGCAGAAACTCACTATCCAAACCTCAGTGACTCCCAGGTATTAGTTCCCTATACGCCGAAGAACTGATGCTTTTGAACATGGTGTTGGAGAAGACTCTTGAGAGTCCCTTGGACTGCAAGGAGATCCAACCAGTCCATTCTGAAGGAGATCAGCCCTGGGATTTCTTTGGAAGGAATGATTCTAAAGCTGAAACTCCAGTACTCTGGCCACCTCATGTGAAGAGCTGACTCATTGGAAAAGACTCTTGATGCTGGGAGGGATTGGGGGCAGGAGGAGAAGGGGACAACCGAGGATAAGATGGCTGGATGGCATCACTGACTCAATGGATATGAGTCTGAGTGAATTCCAGGAGTTGGTGATGAACAGGGAGGCCTGGCGTGCTGCGATTCATGGGGTCGCAAAGAGTCGGCCATGACTGAGAGACTGAACTGAACTGAACAGTCCATCCTGGGCAAGTAACAGGTTACCTTTGGGATACCGATAATTGATCACGCAAATTTATGCCAGAGACTAGCAAGTGGTCTTATAAAACTACCAGTTAGATAGAGCTTGATAATACTATACTACAAGGCCCTCTACCTTTAAAAATATTTTACAGTAATATTCTAATTGTAAGAATGAAAAGTCTTACAGTGCTTACAAAATTAAGTACCAGAAAAATCTATTCAAGCAGAAACTGCAATACGACAAATAGCTTTGGCAAATCAGAACTCTATCAGTCAAATTAATGACACATGTGAAGTCAAGGTATAAGCATAAAATGTATTACAAAATTTCCAATTCACATCTCAAAGATGACTTTTATAAGTAAGACAAGTAATATATTTTATCATTATAAGCTGAACTGAGAGGTTTGCTTTCTGTTTAGAAGACTAATATTATTTCAATAATAGCAAAAGAGTATTAATAAAATGATCCTTTTTGAGATGAATTCTTTGCTGATCTAATGAAATCTCTCGTATATCCTACACCCAGAAGATCACCTAGATTTCAGGTTAAAAACAAGATCAAACTCAGATTTCTACTAAAAAATTTTCATTACCCAAGAGATAATAAATATTCATAAACATTCATTCACTATATATTTTATTCAGTAAGTGATGCCTATTGTGTATCAGACGCTGGGCAAGGTACTAACACACAATAATGAAGAAGACAGACATGCACCTCTGCCCTCTCAGGACACGCTACCGGGGCAGGGGGTGTGAATAAAAAGACAAACAAGACAGAGTCCCTGCCTTCTAAGGAGGAAGGAGCTGTCAGGCGTCCAGACGTGGACGCAGGAACAGCACAGAGTTGCTACTGCCAAGACGCTATGAGTCCACAGAAGAGAAAGTCCCAATGGCGTTTTATTTGTCTGAGGGAAATGTGAGGGTGCTAGGAAGATTTTACACAGGTGGGCATGGAGTTTAAGCCTGAGAAAACAATGAAGCAGCACTGGCCGAGAAGTAAGCAAAGAAAAGATACCTTAGACCTGAGAGTAAAGGAACCAGATATTTCGGTAAAGCCACTTCATTTTAAGAATGAGAAAATTTGCAAGATGATATCAGCATGCGTAATCAAGAGGCAAATAGCCGCAAGGGGCAAGAGGTGAGACCAGAGCCTAGGTCCCCATATTTTTATCCACTTCACCCTGCTATTTAATAATGGTTTGACTTCACAATTTTACAACAGAGATCATTTTGAAGTAAGATTTTTCATAGTCCCATGTTGCTGAACTCAAAGTAGGATATGTACTGATTCTAAAAATAAACTAAGTTCCCTGGTTTTACACAGTATATTATCTACATATTTATCAATATGGCTTTTAAAATATTAGCTATCGCCTAATACTAGCTCACAAGAGCTATCACCCCGTCTACATTTTAATTTTTATAAGAATTTTCCCTATACTAACATAAAGCAAAAATTATTTAGTTACCTAACATGCCATATTAGTAATGGTAGACAAAACATTCTGATACACACTGAACCAGTGGGAGCACATAACTTGGCACAACTTCTGTGAATCACAAAATACGCACAAAGTACATGAAATGGCAGGCAGACCTCAGAGATACTATAGGTTCAACTGCAGACCACCACAATAAAGCAGTTATCAATAAATCGAGTCACACGTATTTTTAGTTTTCCACTGCTATAGTCTATTAAGTGTATAATAGCATTATGTCTAAAAAAAACCAATCAATGTACATACATTAGTTTAAAAAAAACTACTTTATTGCTAAAAAATTCTAAACATCATCTGAATCTCCAGCAACCTAAAGTAATAATATCACTGATCACAAATCACCATAGCAAATATAATAATAATAAATGAGAAAGCTTGAAATATTCCAACAATTGCCAAAATGTGACACAGAGACACTACACAAACAGACGTCGTTGGAAAAACGACATCAATAGACTTGCTCAGCACGTGGTTACCACATACCTTCAATTTGTTAAAAAATGCAGCACCTGTTAACTGCAATAAATCGAAGCACAATAAAACATACAAGAGTGATTATTCACTGTAGCACTGTTAGTAATAGCCAAAGACTGGAAGCAACCTAAATATTCACTGGTTAAAAAGTGGTTAAATAAACTGAGGTACATCCATAAAGCAAGGGACAATGAACTATGGTGCGTTCGTGGTAAAGAATAAAGGAGCTCTACACACAGTCAGAGATCACTCTCCAAAACTGCAGAAACTCACTATCCAAACCTCAGTGACTCCCAGGTATTAGTTCCCTATACGCCGAAGAACTGATGCTTTTGAACATGGTGTTGGAGAAGACTCTTGAGAGTCCCTTGGACTGCAAGGAGATCCAACCAGTCGATTCTGAAGGAGATCAGCCCTGGGATTTCTTTGGAAGGAATGATTCTAAAGCTGAAACTCCAGTACTCTGGCCACCTCATGTGAAGAGCTGACTCACTGGAAAAGACTCTTGATGCTGGGAGGGATTGGGGGCAGGAGGAGAAGGGGACAACCGAGGATAAGATGGCTGGATGGCATCACTGACTCAATGGATATGAGTCTGAGTGAATTCCAGGAGTTGGTGATGAACAGGGAGGCCTGGCGTGCTGCGATTCATGGGGTCGCAAAGAGTCGGCCATGACTGAGAGACTGAACTGAACTGAACAGTCCATCCTGGGCAAGTAACAGGTTACCTTTGGGATACCGATAATTGATCACGCAAATTTATGCCAGAGACTAGCAAGTGGTCTTATAAAACTACCAGTTAGATAGAGCTTGATAATACTATACTACAAGGCCCTCTACCTTTAAAAATATTTTACAGTAATATTCTAATTGTAAGAATGAAAAGTCTTACAGTGCTTACAAAATTAAGTACCAGAAAAATCTATTCAAGCAGAAACTGCAATACGACAAATAGCTTTGGCAAATCAGAACTCTATCAGTCAAATTAATGACACATGTGAGTCAAGGTATAAGCATAAAATGTATTACAAAATTTCCAATTCACATCTCAAAGATGACTTTTATAAGTAAGACAAGTAATATATTTTATCATTATAAGCTGAACTGAGAGGTTTGCTTTCTGTTTAGAAGACTAATATTATTTCAATAATAGCAAAAGAGTATTAATAAAATGATCCTTTTTGAGATGAATTCTTTGCTGATCTAATGAAATCTCTCGTATATCCTACACCCAGAAGATCACCTAGATTTCACGTTAAAAACAAGATCAAACTCAGATTTCTACTAAAAAATTTTCATTACCCAAGAGATAATAAATATTCATAAACATTCATTCACTATATATTTTATTCAGTAAGTGATGCCTATTGTGTATCAGACGCTGGGCAAGGTACTAACACACAATAATGAAGAAGACAGACATGCACCTCTGCCCTCTCAGGACACGCTACCGGGGCAGGGGGTGTGCAGAGAGGGAACAGCTAAACTAGAATTTACAATACACAGTGAAATAGCACAACATACTCAGTGCTAGGGAAGCACAGATAAGGGGCTCCCAAACCCAGACTTGGGGAACAGGGTATCAGAGAATGTTTCCCAAATCAAACGATGTCTGAGCTCAGCTTGAATGTTAAGTTCACAATGACTGAAAATATAAAAGGAAAGAGGAAAAGAAAGAATGTTTCAGGCAGTCAACTTAACATGGCAAAAGCCAAGACGTGAGAGAGTACCTAAAGCGTTCAAGGAACTGAAGTAAGTTCAGGAACAGAAAAGCCATGCTTGCTGTTCAGTCGCTAAATCGTGTATGACTTTTTGCGATCCCGCGGACAGCAGCATGTCAGGCTTCCCTGTCCTTCACAATCTCCCGGAGTTTGCTCAAACTCATGTCCATTGAGTCAGTAATGCTATTCAACCATCTCATCCTCAAAGCCATTACGCTACAGAAATAAGCAGGAGTCAAGACAATGAAAGGCTTTCTAAATCCCATTAAGAAGCTTAGATGTTATTCTAACAGGAATATGATATCAGAGCTGTATTTAGAAACAGTCACTCTAAAATGCAAGATTCTAGTCAGAAGTGTTAAAAGTAGAGGCAAAGCACCAACTGGGATGAGCATTTTAGAACACACCTAAAAAGATGTAGCCTGGACCGGGTGATGCAAAGTGGACAGGGACCAAGACAGAAGCAGAACATAAATGGGACTTGGCAATAAACTGGACGTGGGGATTCAGAGGGTAGAGTCAAGAATTAAGCCAACCATTCAGTGCTACAATGCACAGGTCTTAGGTTTTACCTGTAATTCATATACAATGCCCAGTACTAAATGTATGTGTTAAATGAATAAAGATTTTGTATTTACAAGTGTATGTATGGCTGAGTCCCTTCGCTGTTCAACTAAAACTATCACAACACTGTTTGCTAATCAGCTATACCTCAATACAAAATAAAAAGTTTAAAAAGACAAAAAAGACAGATTTTGTATTTAATGGCAAAAAAGATGACAAAAACAATTTATACCAACAACAGGAAAAAAATATATATCTAGCTATGATAAATACAACTTTGGCTATATTTTTTTTTTAAAAAGCTACTTTTACTTAGTATAACAACTGTTTGGGGTAAACAAAAACTAAGGCACCTCAGACCACAAGGGAAGCAAGGAACAGTATCCAAATAGTAACCCAGCACTTGCTGGAAATTGGCTATTTCAGAACTGCTGAAGCATGTCCTGACTGTGGAGGGGGGACCTCGGTGATCTACTGCTGAGTACACATCCTGCAGTTTCTACACTGCGACTAAAATGTGAGCTGGCCCTGGAATAAAGATAGTACGTGACCTTCAAGCACTGGAAACTTTACTAAGGCGGGGAGGACCAGCATGCCATCAAGAAAGCCAAGTGCTTCCTTAAACAATATTTCTGCAACTTGCCCCAAATTTTACAGCTGGGATCATGTTCATCTGTAGAGAGTTGACCAATAAAATGCTAACTTCAGTTGTTAATATTAGCAAATATTAGAAACTGGTAGGCAAATAACACTTCAACGAAACAATAATAAAAAAAAGTTCAGAAAAAATTAAAATATATACACGTTCATAATACAAAAGTCACCAAAGACTGAGGTTAACAGAACAAATAAGGTTTTAAAGAAAAGAAATGCTGACATAGTTAATAAATGGAATTAAGGTCAGAAATACACACCATCTAAAAATGTCCACAGCTTATGTTAAATTTTCAAATTAATCTATTCCCAAGATGAGACAATTTGAAGAAGCAAAAATCAATACCATCAGTTCTTTACCTGCAGCTCCTTTGAGACGCGTTCTAAGTGGCTAGTTATCTTTTTAATCAGATCACTGTACATCTGCTCCGAGTGCTGCTGGCACACACATTTATACACACAGCTGTGGGGAGGAGGGCAGACAGGAAAATCAACGGTGACGGACTTCACTTAGCCCAAGGTAAAGGCATACCCTCAGTATATAACCAGTGGTGAATTAATTCAGGCCTAACAAAGTAACCAACTGCAACTCTTAAACAAAAATGTACCCTGCCCCAATCAGTGTTCAGACGGAAGAGCCAGCACTGCCAGCTACAAAGAACCTTTCTGAGGATCCTAGTAACTATTTTATCAGGACTAGATAACCTGATACTGGGTAATAATCTGAATTTGACTATGGTAACCACTTAAAAGTCAGCTTCTCTGACACTGAAAACTGAAAGTGAAAGTGAAGTTGCTCAGTTGTATCCAACTCTCTGCGACCCCGTGGACTGCAGCCTACAAGGCTCCTTGGTCCATGGGATGTTCCGGACATGAACACTGGAGTGGGTTGCCATTTCCTTCTCCAGTAGACCTTCCCGAACCAGGGATCAAACCTGGGTCTCCCAAATTGTAGCCAGACGCTTTACTGTCTGAGCTAACAGGGAAGCCCCATTAATGAACGTCAAAATGAGGAAGAGAGAGTGACCACAGCCGAAGTTTCTAACTCACAGAAGTGTTTGCGATGTAATGTCTTTGTGATTCACTTGTGTAAACAGCACAGCTGGTACTTCCTCCTCGTGTGACTGGGCTGATCTGACTTCCCACCCCAGTCCTCACTAATGTGCTACTTCCACTTACCAGGAGCTGGGACACAAAGTCAC
Source organism: Madoqua kirkii (assembly GCA_006408675.1). Classification (NCBI taxonomy): domain Eukaryota; kingdom Metazoa; phylum Chordata; class Mammalia; order Artiodactyla; family Bovidae; genus Madoqua; species Madoqua kirkii. The sequence continues at coordinate 11,398 of SJYC01096507.1, read as the reverse complement.
CAAATATAGGTAAACTTGTGTATCATAAACATCAACAAAACAAGCCAGCACCTCCCCATGAGACTAAAAGGATAATTTTTTTTTTTTTTGCCTTTTTCATTGACATCTATAATTTCTGCATTGCGTTTGGTGCGGGTGGCAGGCTGAGGTAGGGTTAACAATACCTTCATTTGAAAACCAATTCTGAAGCAAGAAGTACAAATAAAACCCCCAATCCACAAATGTGTAACATATAAATAATTTATAGAGCCTCATTGTATGTATCACATATTATATGCATACATACTGTCATAATTCAACTTGCTATGAACCTCAATATACCCTCTAAAATCCAAGCAAATAAAATCTTGACTTACCTGTATATCTGTTCATAGGATATGGGGATATAGTCACCAGGACTCTGAGTTAAAAGCTGATCTATGGCACCATCCAATTTTGGCCAGTATGTGCTCTTATAATCTTCAATAGTTATAACATTCATTACTAAAAGTAAAAAGTAAGATGAATATTATATGTGCCACATATAAAATAAACACAAATCACAGCAGTTTTTCAAATTCCTCTCACTAATTTTACATTGACAATCTATCACCTAAATACAACTCAATTATTATTTCATTTCCAATTTCAAAAAGCCCAGTCTGATCAGAGAGTTTAAGCAGCCATTGGTTATGATTTTTAAAATTACTATACAAAAGAAAAAAAAACAAAAAATTACTATAAATTTACCTATCATTAAAAATAACAAAACAAGCAATTCTCTCTGGTTCCCTCTGCAGTTTTCTGTGATGACTGAAGCATTCCTAACATGCATTGACCTTCAAATACACATTGTCCATGATGCGACAAGATGGCCTATTCATGAAACTTAACTTCTAATCAATCTTTATGGAAACCCCTGGGAAAATCCACCTTAGGAAATGACTGTGGCGATTAAATTCCAAATGCCAGAGTGCTAGAAACTTGCCAAGATTTTATGGCACCACCAGGAGCTCCTGGACAAGACAATGGCTGTGAGGCAGGCTCCTTCGATCCCACCCTTCAGATAAGCCCAACAGAAAAACGTGGAGGAACCACAGCCGTATATGAAGGCTTCCCTCATTCCTGATGGCTGGCTCTCATTCCTCCAGGATGGGTTTAATAAAGCATTTATGTAACAGCCTGTCCTAACTGTGAAATCCAGGGGTGATGGGTACGTGACAGCAATGAAACGCTAGTGGTGAGAAGAGCTCCCCAAAGCACCGAAAATAACTTACATCTTAGGAGTCTCAAGAGGAGCTAACAACTACTAAATCAGCCGTTATACTATTGAGTTTATCAGAAATTTGGGAGCAGAAGGGTCATTTCCCCAAGAGGACACAGCTAATCACTGGGAGTGGTACCAGGAAAAGCAAAGTCTTGATCTGGCTTCTTTCCATCACATTAGCGTTAGTCGCTCAGTCATGTCGGACTTTGTGACCCCATGGACTTGTAGCCCACCAGCATCCTCTGTCCATGGAATTTTCCAGGCAAGAATACTGGAGTGGGTTGCCATCCTCTCCTCCAGGGGATTTTCCCAATCCAGAGGTCAAACCCAGGTCTCCTGCATTACAGGCAGATTCTTTATCGCCTGAGCCACCAGTCCATTTCCCAATTTTAGGTTCACTAAGGTTCAAGATGTTTCTCATGTCTCTGTGCCACATCTACTGTGTTTGTGCAATATTTTCTTTAAATCAATTCACTTTTTTTTTGGCTTTAATATACTTAAAGGACACTTGAGGAGTTAACTAGTGGTTTATACAACATGGAATAATCTTAAATGTGTTCTGCTAAGTGAAAGTGTTCTGCTACTGCTAAGTTGCTTCAGTCGAGTCCGACTCTGTGTGACCCCATAGATGGCAGCCCATCAGGCTCTGCCGCCCTGGGATTCTCCAAGCAAGAACACTGGAGTGGGTTGCCATTTCCTTCTCCAATGCATAAAAGTGAAAAGTGAAAGTGAAGTCACTGAGTCGTGTCCAACTCTCAGTGACCCCATGGACTGTAGCCTACGAGGCTCCTCCGTCCATGGGATTTTCCAGGCAAGAGTACTGGAGTGGGGTGCCATTGCCTTCTCGGATATATATGCTAAGACTCTCTTATTTATAAAGGCAAAACTGTAGGGAGGAAAACGGATCAGTAGCTGCCAGAGACTGGAAGGTTGAAAGAGGGACTGTCTACAAAGGGGAAGCAGGAGGAAACGTTTAAGACAATGGACTCTTTTGTATGGATACATGGTAGTGGATACACCACTCCATGCATTTCTCAAAACCAAGAGAACTAATCACTATAAAAAGTACATTCACTGTACAGAAAAAAAAAAATCAACCAGGATGTAGTGGTAAAGATGGAATGTAAACTGTGACATATAAATCTAATTTACAAATGAATCACATAGCTGCCACTAAAAAAAAGGGCTGGGGGGGGGGGATGGAGATGAAAGTAATGTTCTGACTGTATACAAGGCAACAGACAAAAAGTGTACACGCACGTGCACACGTAGGCACACACACAAACAGCAGAAGGTGGTCAGATCCTGGAGGGCCTTGTAAGCGGTCGAAAGATTCCGCCTTTCGCTCTGAGTTAAGAGGAGGAGGGTTTTGAGCAGCCAAATTATGTAACCTTTGATTTTCTATGTATCATTCCAGCCGCCTTATGTAAGAAAGCTATGAGATGGTGGGGTGCTGGACCATGTGAGAGCAGTGAGGACAAGAGGAAAGGTCAGATTCTGTACATATTTTAAGGGAAAGGCAACAGGATTTGCTGATGGTTTGGATGTGGGATGTGAGAGAAGGGTCAAGGATGACTCTAAAGTTTTTAGCCTGAGCATCAAAGGATGGGGATGCCATTGACTACGATGAGGAGGACACAGGAGAAGCCTAGCACTTCGGGAGCTGAAACTGCTGGAACCCTGCCCACCTACTCTGCCCACAAAGGCCGTGGTGACACCAGACTGTTTGCCGCAGTGCTCTCTGGCTGCCACTGCTCTGCCTGAGGGAGGGGCAGGTTGGAAGTTCAAGAGAATTAACACCCCCAGGAGCCACCGTCAAGTAATGACTAATGAGACCTCGGGCGCACACCCCCAGCACCTCTCTTACTCTGGGTGAAGGCACACATCCCCAGCACCTCCCTTTACTCCGGGTGAGGGCGCACAGCCCCAGGTCCTCCCTTACTCTGGGTGAGGGCGCACAGCCCCAGGTCCTCCCTTACTCTGGGTGAGGGCGCACAGCCCCAGGTCCTCCCTTACTCTGGGTGAGGGCGCACATCCCCAGCTCCTCCCTTTACTCCGGGTGAGGGCGCACACCCCCAGCTCCTCCCTTACTCTGGGTGAGGGCACACATCCCCAGCTCCTCCTTTCACTCTGGGTGAGGGCACACACCCCCAGCTCCTCCCTTACTCTGGGTGAGGGCGAATATCCCCAGCACGTCCCTTTACTCTGGGTGAGGGCTGAGCCCACTCCCAAGTCGCCACTGGGAACACACTGCACTCGCCACCGTGCTGACTTCTTCACGGGCTTCCTCACCATCCCGTCTCTCATTTCCACACTCTGACAGGTGCTTCCTAGAATCACCTCCTTGGGCATAAAACTACCCATTCTTCAAACAGAACAAAACAAAAACTCATCAAAAACAGAAAAGTAGTGCCATTGGCAATATACCTACTACCCTGAATGACTGAATGAAGCTTGCTTTCCCAGCGGTAAAAGAGGATCAGTAGATGTTGCGAAGGGTTACACGCTAGCTCCAAAATACCACCTCCCCATATGCCAAGTCCCTTCTCTGTTTAACAACGCTGTTAATCAGCTACACCCCAATACAAAACAAAAAGTTTAAAGTTTGAAGAAAAAAAGTGAAAATAACCAAAGAACTCACTCTGTGGTTCTAGGTTATGGAACCTATCAATGTGTGGGAGACCGCAGGACAGAGGAGCCTGGCATGCTGCAGTCCATGGGATCACAAAGAGTTGAATACAACTTAGCGACCCAACAACAATACAACCTCAGTGTTCATCATCTAAACCACACCATACACCTGCTCCATGCCCAAAGCTGGGAACTGAAGAAGCTAACATGTTTAGATCAGAAAGAAAACTTCAAGTCCCAAAAGCCAAGAATGAACAGGCCAACCCATGGGCTCCTGGACAGCTCAGTTCAATGAACTCCACCTGGCACTGTAGGTGGGGAGCCGCCTGCTTTCCAAGCACAGGTCCCACACTTCTACAAATCTCCAAGGCAAAGATCTGATGGAGAAAAAAGAACCTAAGACGTGAAGTCCCGCAGGTTAAGGACAGGATGAAGTCCCAGTACAGAGTAAAGATTTCTGATGCCTCTCAAATATCTTTTATGTGGCACTAAAAAAAAAAAACCAGAACAGCTCTGCTTTTAAATATCTTTGAGAAGAGACTTTCAAACCAAAATGAAAAAGGCACAAGTCACAGCAGAAAATCATAACTCCTATTGCCACATCTAAAAGGAAGTTATATCTGCTGTTGTTGCTAAGTCGCTTCAGTCGTGTCCAACTCTGTGCGACCCCATAGACGGCAGCCCATGAGGCTCCCCTGTCCCTGGGATTCTCCAGGCAAGAACACTGGAGTGGGTTGCCATTTCCCTCTCCAATGCATGAAAATGAAAAGTGAAAGTAAAGTCACTCAGTCGTGTCCGACTCAGCGACCCCATGGACTGCAGCCCACCAGGCTCCTCCATCCATGGGATTTTCCAGGCAAGAGTGCTAGAGTGGGGTGCCATTGCCTTCTCCGAAGTTATATCTATTTCCACATATATTTTGCTTGAAAAACAACAGAAAACCAATTCACTTACATGCTACCTATTATGGAGTAAATGTTCACATCCCCTCAAGACTCATGTGTTGAAATCCTAACCCCCAGGGTGATGGTATTAGGAGGTGGAGCCTTTGGGAAGTTTTCAGATCATGGGGGTGGATCCTCATGAATGGACTGAGTGATTCTAGAGAGCCCCCTCACCCTCTCCACGATATGAGGACCCAGGGAGAAGGTGGCCTTCTATGAACCAGGAAGCAGGCTCCCTCACCAGACTCCCAGTCCACCAGGGCCTTGATCCTGGACTTCTCATCTCCAGAAATGGGAGTGATAATTAAGCCACCTGTCTACAAGAGTCTGGCCCAGCAGCATGAACACTATCTGGCAGGTGGCTTCTCAGGAGCCACTCAACCTTCACCAGACTAGAAAGGAAGGCAGAGCACAGATCAGCATCTGCCAGAGCTACAGGGAGCTTGAAGAAGGAGCACCAGCTGGTGTTCATACCTTTAGCCAAAGATCGAGGGTTTTCATATCACTCTGCAGTCAACACTTGAAATAACAATCCCGACAACTTTTGAAATATTTAATTCCTTGCTAATCTCAACCCAATCTCTGATTTAAAACAAAAAAATAATATTAGTCATTTGTTTGGTTTATCTAACACTTGATACACACAGCCTCAAACAGTGTGTCTGTACCCACACTGCCTTGAATTCTAAAAATAGATCCTCTTGTTAGAGAAACGTAAGCAATCCCTTTCAACTCTGCCCACAAAAAAAGTTCAGACTAATCAAAAGAAATATAAAATACGGAACCTAAACAAAACCTAACTGAATTTTATCTAGGTTAGATTTCCCAGCTTGAAAAAAATGCACTATTTTTCAAAGTGCCTAAAGAAGATATTCTAAACTCAAATGCCTAAAAGGCCCAGGCCAGTAACATAGATGAGTGAAACAGACCTGGCACAAGACTACAAAAGAGCTGTGAGCATTTCAGTGAAATGAGAAAGTATATGCCCTCTAAGAGACATTCAGGTTCAAAAAATTTAAAACCGCTACAGCCTCAAAACATCACACCACAAGGCTTAAACTTTGAACCTCATAAGGTAACAAGCTCATGTAGCCTACTGAGAAAGTACTACAACTGATCTTTACTAAAAAAAAGTGAAATAATATCTGAAATATATGGAATAGCTGAAATCTGAGGTTCAGAAAGTGCTATCAGCCAGGTTGCTAATGAATGAGAAACTACTGGGGATGTGTAATTCACACCAGGCAAGAATAATTATGTTTAACTTTCATATTTTGTTATGCAAATAACATATCGACACTTTGACATGTGTTAATTATCAATCTTCCTCAAACCAGACACAAGTCCCTTTGGAGAAGGAATTCATTCAGTGCTAGATTCTCAACTCCAAACTAGCACACGATAGGTATTCAATAATGCATGTGAAGTAAAGTAATTTAATGGAAGACAAAATAAATGTTTAATACAAGAACAGTTGAAGGCATACTACTTATCAGTAGCTTTGGAATCAAAGTGCATTTGGTTTCACAATCTAAAGCAAACCCTACCAGATATTCCTTTTGAGTGTTTTTTTTTTTCTTGTTTATAAGGGGAAGATATATTCGGAAATTATAGCAGGCATTATTAATTCATTCTAGATCAGTTGATGTCAATACAAAACACAGCCAGGCCCCAATCCAGACCTGTGGGGTCAGAAAAGGAGGGAAGGGTGTAACACACCATGAAGAAACCCCTTTGAGCCCTTCCGGTGATTCTTCTGCCTGCTTCTTAGAGAAGCACTGCCCAGGACTCCTATTCCGCTCAGAGCAGAGCAGCCGAGGGTCACAGGCCTCCTCCTTTCTCCACTTGGTAGCCTGCGGTTGTTTGTTGGGTGTGAATTTCAATCACAGGACAAACAAAGGTGCACGTGTAACAAAGAAAACAATTTAAAGGGCAGCTAATCAAAAAAGCCTTCAAGTTCTTATCTTCCATTCCCTTCTTTCCACCAAAAAAAAACCACCTTCTTTAAGAACTGGCTCCTTAAGGAGAATATAGTATTGGCAATTATGAAATAAACGATTAAGTTAAATTAAACAGGCTAAATTATGTCTCGAGCATAATGAATTTTTAGATTAATTACAACTAATTACAATGAGATAATCTGACAAGTCAACTAGGAGAAAAAAGATCTGGCTAGGGTACATGAATTAAGAGAAAAATTATGATTTCTTGTGGTCACAGTGTGCCCATCTATCAATAACAATCTTGTAAATCTGTGTGGTCTAAAACTTTACCCCCTGGCAGAATATTCTTCTCCCTCCAACATAAGGGGAAGTCTGAAATCTTTCAAGCAATGGAGAGAGAACAAATCCTGTAGAGTGGGGAGAAGCCTTTGGAAGAAAAAAAAAAAAAAAAAAAAACCGTGGAAGAGAATTAGTATCAGAATAAGGTTATGGAGTTTAGCAAATAAATGGAGTTTTCCTCTTTCTTTAAAAAAAAAAAAAAAAAAACCCAGTTACTTATTTCTCTCAACAGGAAAATAATTTGATCCAAGCAAAGAAAACAGTAGTTTAGCTGCTCCCAAGAGAACTGCCCAGTTGGGGAAAAAAACAGTAAAAGAAGTTACCAAATCCTTTAAATATATTTTTCCATATTAGAAGGAAAAAAACAAAACCTGTATCAGCTACTCAGGTACATTCTGATTCACCATTAAAAGATGATAGCTAATGTTAAATGCTAATAAAGGAACTGTTTCTAAAGTAAGCTAAAACTTTTTAAGAGCTACATGCTCTATGGGGAGTTTATAAGTTTTAAGTTCTAAGTTCCATGTGTCTGGGAAGTTTCTAAGTTTTAGGGTATATGGTTTATTTAAACACTATGAACAATATAAAATATCTACTGTGATCATTAAGAAGTCATTCTTTGTAATGTTGTTATATCCATGTAAACACTGAGTTACATTCATGTTAACAAGTATCTAGATTAACATTTTGGTCCAGAAAAGAATTGTAAGATAAGGACACTGGAGCCTTGGAGAAAAGCTATGACAAACTTAGAGTATTAAAAAGTAGAGACCATGCATATTAAAAAGTAGAGACATCACTTTGCCCACAAAGGTCCAGCTAGCCAAAGCTACGGTTTTTCCAGTAGTCATGTATGGATGTGATGGTTGTACCATAAAGAAGGTTGAGCACCGAAGAACTGATGCTTTCAAACTGGTGCTGGAGAAGACTCTTCAGAGTCCTGTGGACAGCAAGGAAATCCAAGCAGTCCATCCTAAAAGAAATCAACCCTGAATATTCATTGGAAGGACTGATGCTGAAGCGGAATACTCTTGTCAGGTGATGAGAACAGCCAACTCTTTAGAAAAAGACTCTGATGCTGGGAAGACTGAGGGCAGGAGACAGTGATGACGGAGGAAGACGTGGTTTGGATGACATTACCCACTCAACGGACGAGCAAACTCCTGGAGCTAGTGAAGCACAGGGAAGCCATGTGGGCTCCGTCCACAGATCCGAGTCAGACATGACTGAGTGACTCAACAACAACCATAGGAAACCATAGAACCTGCTTTTTTGCCTTGCTTCAAATGACATGTTTCTTCTCCCAAACACTAAAAAACTTACACAGAAATACATTCCACTATTACTCAATTTGAGAAAATGTAATAGAAGGGTTGGGGCTTCCCTGGTAGCTGAGCTGGTAAAGAATCCGCCGCCAATGCAGGAGACTCTGGTTCAATACATGGGTCGTGAAGTTCCCCTGGAGAAGGGATAGGCTACCCACTCCAGTATTCTTGCTTAGAGAATCCCATGGACAGAGGAACCTGGAAGGCTACAGTCCATGCGGTCGCACAGAGTCAGACACAACTGAGCGACTAAGCACACAGCAAAACAGAACAGCAGAAAATTCCTTCATCATTACCATGTTACAAACAGAAAACAGCCGCTGTGGCCTACCACCAAGATTGAAATTGACATTACTTTAGAATAATTCCTGCACATTATTCCACAGTTATTATATCACACTTGAGCCTGCAACAGAGTTCCCACAATGAACATGTTATTTATGAAAGTACATACATGAAATCGGTCAAGTGCTAGCTATCAATATATCTTTTATGGCTCCAACTGCAACTAATCCCAAATCTCCCCATGTTCAAATAGAAAGCATCTGTTCAACTGAGATTCCACAGGTGTGAACCATGCTAACTTAACTGCAGGTGTGCCACAGTTTTAAAATTCTGTTACTTCTTGCAAGATTTAAAGTCAACTCCCTATGGCACTGACACCAGGAAAGTAACTGCAGTTAAGAGCAGAAGGCAGGACGCGCGGAGGTGGAAACACCAACAGGTGAGCTAATCTTGCCCTGCAGAACCCTGAGAAGTTCACAGGACAGTGAGCAAGGTTAGGGACAGAGAGTTGCTGGGTGGAGTGGGAAGGATGAAGACTGATCTGCAGACTAAACAATGAGAAACAGAAGGGTTATTCTGCACAGAAACGGAAAGATAAGAGCTTGGGACTCCAGGACAAGATCACAGTAGGTGGGTGCGTAGGTGGGAAGCTCAGGGCTGGTGGGTTGAACTGAAGTCAAAAGTCAAAATAAGAAATGCTCAAACATCCCACTCTGCCCCTTTTCTGTAACTGAAGAATGCCACTGGCAAGGAGTAATATCTTTACTTCCTATTTGGCAGTTCACCCAAGAAAACAGAAGTTCTGCATCCAATTAGCCTACAGAGAAGCCCAACACTTACAAGGCAAAGTCCTTTGCAAAGCTCTTTGCAAACAAAGAGCTACCAATTAGCCTTCAAAGGATCACCAAAATTTGCAAGGTTTCAGACCCAAGAGACCAAAACAAACAAAAATTGCAGAAACATAAAAGCAAAGATAAACAAGAGAATAAAAGAAAACTTAAAAAAAAAACTTTATAATTACTGTGCTCAGAGAACACAAAAATTTTAAATAGTGATGAAAAAGAAGCAATCCAAACACTCTCAAGATTAAAAATACAGCCACTATTAAAACTCCAACAGAAAACATCAAGAAATTCTCTTTGAGTTTAGAGAAATAGAGTAATATAGTTTAAGAGAAATAGAATATACTGAAAAATATTAACAGACTTAGAAGATCAAGGCAGGAAATTCAACATTTGACTACAAAAAATTCCAGAGAACAGAGAGAATGTAAAAAAGAAAAACACTGACTCACTAAACTAAAAAAGCATCCTGATAACTTTCTCAAGGGAAAAAAGCCACATGCAAAATAACAAGAATAAAAACTGTGCCTGAATTCTCCACTGTAACACTGCAAAACAACACTTTTTAAATTATTTACGTGAGAATTCTTAACCCAAAGTGTCAATTGAGTATGAAGGAGCATTTTTATAGATTCAACACCTGAAACTATTATCCATACACATTTTTCTCATGAGCTTGCTAGAAAATATTTTTACACACACACACAGGAATATACCGGTAAAAAGGAGGACATGAAGCGAGGGGCCAAGACGGCAGAGGAGAAAAATCCTGAATTCATCCCATCTGCCATGGATACACCAAATTACGGCTCCTTAGAGATGCTACCTAGGAGAATGGCGCAGAAACTAGTAGAAAAGCGACTCCACAACTACATACCTAAAGAAGGAATCACAACCACCCAAGTAAGAGGAGATGCAGTACACTCAGGACTCACAATTCAAGGTCAGGGATTCACAAATGGGAGGAATATCACAATCGCAAAGGATCTCTTCAAGGAGCGAGGCTCCTGAGCCCACCTCAGGCTCTCCCACCCAGGCCGCCTGCACCAGGAAGAGGAGCCCCAGAACCTCTGGCTTTGAAAAGCAGCAGGGCTTGTGTTCAGGAGAGCCCCCTGGAGAGGCAAGAGGCAAACCCAACTCCCCCTGGGGTGGAGATGCTGGCAGCAGCCATTTGGGGGCGCCCGTTCTATCAAGGTAACACAGCCCTGGCAAGTGACACTTTGGAATCCTCCTCTAGCTTATTAGTGGTCGGGGCTTACCCGCCCACCAGCAGGTGAGCCCCAGGCCCAAGGCCAGGCAGACAGCAGTGGGATGCCTACCTCACCCCCCAGCAGGCTTCACAGCCAGGCTGGGGGCCAGTGCCAACCACCAGCGCACCAACCACAGAAGCCCCACCGTAAGAGAAGGGCACGGACCACCCTACGGGGGCACCCCTAGAACATCTGACTCAGTGACCAGGAAGTGTGTGCCGCTGGGACGCACAGGTTGCCTCCCACATGGAGCCATCGCTCCAAGACAGGGAAATGCAACCAACCTACCAACATGGTGAACTGGGCAAATGAGCAGAGGAACATGCGCCAAAGAAACAAGAAAAACCTCAGAAAAAGAACCAGACGAAGTGGACATACACAAGCTACTCAACAGAGTTCAGGGTAACGATCATAAAGACGCATCTTAACTCAGAAGAATAGATAAACATGGTAACATTTTAAATTCCAAACTGGGAAAGAAGGATTTCAAGGTTGCATATTGTCACCCTGCTTATTTAACTTCTATGCTGGCAGAGTACATCATGAGAAACACTGGGCTCGATGAAGCACAAGCGGACAAGACTGCTGGGAAA
>SJYC01096503.1:0-39181 GCA_006408675.1 Madoqua kirkii | reverse complement strand
AATCCCATGGACAGAGGAGCATCGCAGTCTATAGACCCTGGGGTCGCAAAAGAGTCAGATATGACTTAATGACTAAACAGCAACAAAGAGAAATGGCCACATATGTGCTCTATACCCCCTGTTGAGGAGTCTATATTTCTGTTTGAATGGAAAAGACGTAAGAAAGTACTGTAAGATGTAAGTTACATTATATAGGGGCATCTCAGTACCTTGAGGGAAACTGCTTATAGGGAAGGAAAGTGTGGAAAAGAGACCAGTTAGGGAGTTATAGCAATACTTCAGGCAAGAGAGGATGGTGGGGGACTTCCCTGGTGGTCCAGCAGTTAAGAATCCACCTTGCAATCCAAGGAACATGGGTTTCATCCCTGATCTGGGAACTAAGATGCCACATGCCACAGAGAAACTAAGCCTTTGAGCTGCGAGCACTAAGCCTTCGCACTCCAGAGCCCAGAGCCCTTGGGCCACAACTAGACAGTCTGTAAGATCTCAAGTGCCAAAACTAAGACCCAATGCAGCCAAATAAATAAATATATTTTTTAAGCAGGTAACGATGACTTAGACTTTGGGGATGGTACTGGCTGAACAAAAATGTAGTAGACTGCAGGACTCTTTTGGCACTTGAATGGACAGGACTTGGGTTAAAGCTTGAAGGTGAGGGAAAGAAAGGTTTCAAGAATGATGCCGCTGATTGATGTAAATGATCATGTTCTTCTAAAGCTGGGGTTTTGTCAGATGCATGCGATGGAAGGAGAGTTGGATCAGTGATGAAAAAGATGAATCAGTCATAAACTTCAGGCTGCATAAGAAGATAAAGATGAAGGGGGCAGGTGGCTAGAGAGCCAGGTAAGTTGTTTATGGAAGAGAGGTCTCCATGAGGTTGAAGAGCTGCTGCAAGGGTGTCTCTCCTTAATCAGGAAACCTGCAGGGTAGATGATAACCAAAAGGTAGAACGTTTTAATTAGCAGTTCAGTATTGCTTCTCACTGATTCAATGGACATCACCAATTCAATGGACCTGAACTTGGGCAAACTCCAGGAGATGGTGAGAGACAGGGAACCATGGCGTCACGAAGAGTTGGACACAACTTGGTGAAGTAACAACAATTGCTTCTCCACACCCCACATCCTCAACAACCAACAGTTCTGGATGCCATGAAGGTTTCTGTGTGGGACACCACCAGTAATGGACAGCGACGTATCAGAGTGCAAGGAGGATCTGAGCAACAGCAGCACTTAACTGAAAGAGAAGACAAATTAACTTCTGAAACCCTTTCCACTTGGCATTAATGTGATAGATTCTTGCATAACAGTAACATTGCCCAGTTGTGCCAGGTGTCCATTTTCATGTTCTAATTCATAGGCTTGGAGCTACTTGCTGTGTTAAAGCAATTTGATTTAATTTAGACAAGATAGATGGGGTACACTTGAAAAGTTAAGTGAAACAATAGAAGTGAATTATAGTCTTCAGTAGAAAATAAAGTTACTTTCTTTTTTGTATTTGTATTTGCACTGTCCGCAGATACTTGGTGTGAACTGTTGCTTACAAAACAAAACCATACACAGTTGTTTGTTTTTCACTCTTTAGAGCATTAATATTTTAATTTTTAAGGAAAATGTTAAAGGAAACAAAGTTTGCATGACTACAAAAAGCCTTGTACAAAATTACCCAAAAATAGTTTCTGTGGAGAATTTTTTGTCCATTAGAGATCAAAATGGACTCTGAAGAAAGAGTTTAACAAATGAAATAATATGCTGTAGTTGTCGGTCTTCTTATTCTATCTTAGCATTGAGGAATTTGAAAGGAAAATACTTTAAAATAATGTATAAATCTTGATCTTTCTTATATGAGAGAGTGAAACTCATCAGTAAAAGAAATTTTCATAATGAAATTAAAATATTTTCTTCTATTTTCTGTAACAGTAACTATATATAGCCCATTAAACCCCATTAAAATATTACATATAAAACTCATATCATGATCCTATGCACATGATATGTTAGACTTATGATTCATTTCCAATCTAAGTATTGTTTTAAGAATTTAATAGACAACTCCAGTTGGTGCAACCTCAACCGAACGTAGCTTCTTCATTTTGAAATGTCCCCAGAAGTTTATCTAATTCATCATTACTCTTGATAGAACACAAATTATGTGAAAGTCTTGATTATAACAACATAATTACTAATTTACTTAAGTGAAGCAAGAAAATTAACTTTTATGGAGTAAATATAATTTATGAATTTTTTATGAGTTCATTTTATTACTTATCCAAATAATAAGCTCATGGAAAGAACACCCAGCCAAAACCAAAAATAGTTATGAATAAATCCATCATCTTGAAATTTTACCACAACTTTACACACTTTGTAATGTTGCTGTCATATAAAGATATATTTTTCAAGGAAAGGAGATAGTATATGTGTTATTTAGCATTCTGTTAGCTGGGTGAATAACATGTCAATATTTGGACATAGAGACATATAGATGAGCCTCCGTTTGTATTCTTGCAGCAAATATTATAATTGGGCCCGGTGGGATTTCCCTGGAGGTCCAGTGGCTAAGACTCCACACTCCCAATGCAGGACGGCTGGGTTTGATCCCTGGTCAGGAAACTAGGTCCCAGATGCCACAACTAAAGATCCCGCATGCTGCACAAAGATCTAAGACCCTGAGTGCTGCAGCTAAGACTCAATGTGACCAAATAAATATTTTTAAAAAAATAAAAAAGAATTGGGCCAAATGAGGAGGCCAGCAACAGTTGAGGCTAGAGGGCTTGAAGGGAAAGAAAAGTGATAGAAGTGATAATGTCTGGGAGGTGGTCAATATGAGGAGGGCAGGGTGGAAACTCCAATGATGTGAGCCTCAGTGGAGCTCACAAGGAGCAGGGGAAGGAATGGATGGGACAAGGAGGACACCAACACCATCTGCCCATCAAGGAACCCAAGTGACGGGAAATGTGTCCCTTTGGGAGGTCACAGGGAGAGAGCTCTCGGAGGAGGGCTAAGTCTGGGTTATAGCTGAAACGTGGAGGGAATATTTGAAGAAAAAATGCATGAGAAAATCTGCTGATCGTGGAACAAACGTTCTAGAAGGCACAGTGAAAGGAATTATGAAGGAGGAAAAGGGTCAAAGATTGTGTCAGGGGAGAAGATTACAGAGAACTTTGGAGATGAGAATTAGAAGTTTATTAAATGGTATTGCCTACACTTATGAGGGGGAAATGGCGTTGAAAGGTCTAGTGCATCCAATCCCAATGGAGTTCTTAGAGGAAGGGGACACCTGGGTCCAACATCATTCAGCTGTGGCCTGGAAGTAAGGGTCTTCTTGGGATTGAAATTCAGGACTCCCTCCACCCCTTCTCCTCCCCCTCCTGCCACCATCAGCCAACACTGGCAGGTGCCACAGGCATAAACGTGGTTGGCAGCAGTGAGCACAAAACCCCAGGTTCTTCATGGCCAATCAATCCAAACAATTGTCATCAGCATTCCAGGTGGTTGGACCAAGATGCTTCACGATCTTGGGGCCAGCACTCTCAGTGGATTCGCATTGGGCAGGGGCTCAGAGCCCTTTATAGGTCACACTGATCATCTGGTAGAAGCTGACATCCATCTTGTCATGTTTAAGGAGGGACAGACATCCACGGGCCTCAGCTCCATCTGTTTTGCACACAATCGCACTTTCATACATCATACCCAAATTGCCTTTCATACTCTCAACCCAAACATTTCCAGCTTTGGCACAGTGGTGTCTCCCGTCAGCCAGCTGGTCAGTTTGGGCAGCTCCCTTTCATATCTGGTCAACAGTATATGTTTATGAAAATTGCAGGGGTTTTGCCTTATTGTTTTATAAAAATGAGTAGAAAATGGAATACTGGATAGACTGATGTGTGTGTGCACACACACGCATGCACGCACACACTCAGTCGTGTGCAACTTTTTCAACCCTGTGATCTGTAGCCCTCCTGGCCCCTATGTCCATGGGATTTTTCAGGCAAGAATACTGGAGTGGGTTGCCATGCCCACCTCCAGGGAATCTTCCCAACCCAGGGATGGAACCTGCATCTCTGGCATCTCCTGCATTAGCAGACGGATTCTTTACCACTGTCCCACCTGGGAAGTCAGATGGACTGATACCAGTGATTTTTAGCAAGCTGTAAAGTTAACGCCATTTTAGACACAGATGGAAACCATTAGGAGCACCGCAGGAAGTCTAATCTCTACTGGCCGGTCACTGGACTTCAGCCAATGACTCACATGTCTAATTGCAAAATAAAAGAACAAAATGAAATTCAAAAGGCAACAAAACATCAGCAAGGAGGGTTTAAAAGGACAACTGTGATTGAGGATTTTAAGTATTTTTCAGCTTTTTGAGGATAGAACAGCCATTTATTACCACATGGATCCATTGTTCAACTTCATGTATACAGTTGTTCCAACATCTTGAGGAATTTTTTTGTAGGGAAGCGGAGGCTGCCTGTGCCATCAGCAAAGATTCATAATGGAAACCTCTCTCTGATCCTTAGGCATCACATAGGAGGCTTGACTGGAGAGACAGGCAGCCTGGTCTGACAGATAGGAGAGTTTGGGTGAGAGAGATAATCCTGCCTTGCTGCTGCTGCTGCTGCATCGCTTCAGTCATGTCCGCCTCTGTGCGACCCCATAGATGGCAGCCCACCAGGCTCCCCTGTCCCTGGGATTCTCCAGGCAAGAACACTGGAGTGGGTTGCCATTTCCTTCTCCCAATCCCGCCTTAGAGGGAGCATTTCCTGAGGTTCTGAGGATCAGTCCCATTCTCTCTGACACCCTCTTCCCAAGGCAGAGCTTTAATATTCCCCAGAAGCAACCGGGGCAGCTCGGCCCTGCTCATAGCTGCATGCACCTCTCCCTCATCGGCTTGCCTCCTCCTCTAAACAGTCCTCTCTCTAACTGCTCTTTTCCATCCCTTTTCCCTGCCTCACTGCGCCTTATCTTACCAACACCCCCCCGCCCCAAGCAAAGCTAAAGCTTAGTCCTCAGGAATGCAGAGATGGCAGACATCTCGTGAAAAGTCATGAAGCAGTGATTTGCAGCTAGAGTCCTTTGATCATAGTTTTGCAGACCCGGGCTGGGCTCAGCCAGATCTCCCTAGAGTGTGGCCATGCCGGTTTCAGGCAAGGACAATTGGTAGCCTAACCAACAGTCACTCCCTGTCCCCACGGGTCTCCTAGGTGGCTGCAGGCAACAGGTAACCCTGGGTACTACAGAATGAGTTTTGATTTGCTCAAGCCCGTTAGAGTGGTTCCTTAGGAACAGTGGTTGACTTAGGAATGGCCCTGGGCTGCAATTCTGGCCAAGGAATCATGATTAATGCACTGGAGGCTCGAGATGCCAGGAAAGCATGTCCTTTTCCAGGGACGTGGGAAAGCTTGGAGATATAGCACCAGATAGACAATTACAGGTCCAAGGTCAGAGGCCAACACACTGATTAGAGGAACAGGAAGATGGAATGAGCTGAGTGTTCCGAAAGTAAATTAAGCCTGGAACTGCCTCACCTCCACAGTTTCTATCACGAGCAATTTTGAGTCCCTTTGAAATTCTAGCTGTTTTTTGGTTGGACCCACTATCACTTATGGGTGAAATCACCCTGATACAACAGCCCATTAGCATCTGGTGGCCCTTGCCATTGATGGGGTTCTAGGTCCAAATCTGCACCAAACTCGGGGTGCCCTGGGACCTTTAGTCCATCACCAGCACCCCAGACCTGTGGGTAAAAGCGCAAGTGAACAAGTGGGAAATTATATAATAAACTTTCCATAGGCCGGAAAAGTGTCAAAGCACTTTACAATCAAATCTAATTGAAAACAACAGCTCTTTAATCTAAATTTACAACATAATCAGCCTTCTGGTTACCTAACTATAATTAAATTAGATTGGCAGTGTATTTCATAGATGCTAATTAAAAGCACCAGAAGAAAACACTGCATTTTGAAACTGCTGTGTCTCTTCATTCCCTGTGAGAGCCAAGTGTGGGAAGAGAGCTCCCTGAGCTATAAATCTGGAGACCTGGATTCTAATCCTGCCTCTGCTCAAACTGGCTGTGTGACTTCAGGTCAGCCCTGAGACCCTTCTGAGTCTCCTTGCTTGTTGCATTCCTCCAGTCAAACACAAAGCTGTCTTTGATTCATTTTGCCTGTTGAACATGATATAACTGAAATCAGATGCCATGTAATTTTCTCTGTGTCTAGTAAGACACTTACAGCAATTTTTAGGGTGTTTTATTGTGAAAGAAATGACAAGCCCCAGCTAGCAAAGATTTTGACTGTTGAAGCATTGAGTCACACTCTGAACCCCAAGATTGCCCAGGCAGGAAGTTGTCTTATGCAAGCTGGACAGCCTGTAAGTAGAGCAAACTCCCCGACATTCACTTCAGATGTGGCCCAGGAGATAGTGATCAAGGAGAAATCTCCCAGAGGGTAGAGTCAGCCGTAAGAACAATGGACCAGGAAATCAGAATAGGCAGTGGTGAAGGGACTAGTCCATTCAAGAGCCCACCTCCTCAGTGCGTGCCTGGCAGAGCTCTTCGTTGCTGGGGCAGGCATTGCCAGGGGCTGCTCAGCCTGCCCGCCTTCCCCTCCGTGAATACAGGCTGGTACCGCTGTCACGCTTTGTCTGCCTCTACTTCCATGTATAGGGTGTGAGCTGAGGGAATCGAGATAACTTGCCCTTTTAGTTTATATGTCGTTAATGCGAGAGAAGCCACATTAAACTCAAGGGCGATCCGGTATGTTCTCAGCGAAGGAAGAAGAAAAGTGTGCACAGATGTTTAGCTGGTCACCAAGGCTATGTGACCACCTTCTGGACTGGGGAGTTGTCACTGAGGAGCAGCAGCTGCCCTGTCAGGGATAATGTTTGCCAGCCCCTTGCATGCATTTTTTTCCCCCAATTGGGGTGAAATTCGCATAGCATGCAATTAACTGTTTTAAAATGGACCATTCAACAGGAGCTAGTCCATTCACAATGTTGTGCAGCCAACCCCTACATCAAGTTCCAAAACATTTTCATCACCTCAAAAGGAGCAGTCACACCCTATTCCTCCCTTTTTCTGGCTCCTGGCAGCCACCACTCCGCCTTCTGTCTCTATGTGCACGCAGGCTAAGTTGCTTCTGTTAGGTTCGACTCTTGAAGATCTCATGGACTGTAGCCTGCCAGGCTCTTCTGTCCATGAGATTCTCCAGGCAAGAATACTGGAGTGAGTTGCCTTGCCTTACTCCAGGGGATCTTCCCAACTCAGAGGTCAAACCCACTTCTCCTGTGGCTCCTGGACTGCAGGTAGATTCTTTACTGCTGGGCCATCATCGAAGCCCTTCTGTCTCTACAGATTTACCCATTCTGGATATTTCTTAGAAGAGGAAGCATTCAGCATGTGGCCTTTCGTGCTTCACTTTGCATGATGTTTTCCAGGCTCATCCATCTTGTAGCCTACGTCAGTGCTTCATTCCCGTTTGTGACTGAATAATATTTTATTGTGTGGATTTACCACAAGTTGGATTATTCATTTGTTTTAGTTGTTTTTTTTAATTTTTATGGCAGTATAGTTGATTTACAATGTTGTATTTATACACATACATATATCCACTCTTTTCCCATATAGGCCAATACAGAGTACTGAGTAGAGTTCACCGTGCTATATACAGCAGGTTCTTATTAGTTATATATTATATATTTTTAAAAATATATATATGGTAGTGTGTACATGTCAGTCCCAATCTCCCAATTTATCCCTCCCCGCACTTATCCCCTGGTAACCATAAGTTTGTTTTCTATATCCGTGCCTGCTTCTAATACAGATTGCTTATCCATGCATCTGGTGATGGGCATTCCTGGAGAAGACAATGGCAACCTGCTCCAGTACTCTTTCCATGGACGGAGGAGCTGGGGGACCCCAGTCCATAGGGTCACATCAGTTAGACACGACTGTGTGAATAACACGTTGTCATCGTCGTCGGTGGGCATTTGGGCCATTTCCACCATTCAGCTATTGTGGATCATGTGACAAATTCTCTACAGTGACAAGTGGATGGAAGGGACCTTCATCGCATCTGGGCAGCAGTACCTCCCCCCGTCTCAGCCCACTCAGTGGACTCCAAGTTGTACGGGAAGGAGGAACCACAGGATGGAGGAACCGCAGTCCTTGATGAAGGCTGCCTGACCAGGACACACACACATCATGCTTTAAACAAGAAATAAACATCTATTGTTTTAAACCACTAAGATTTTGGGGTTTGGGTGTCCCAGTAGCTGGCATTAACTTATACCTCACTCAAGCTCCATCTGTTAATTTCCAGCTTCCTAGTAGAGTCCAACCTGTATAATTCACCCTCAAATCTCAACTGGCCTATATCAAAAACCAGATTCATCATATCTGCTCTAGGCAGGGATATGTCAATTACAGGAATCAGAACCCCCTTAAACCAGCAAAAGCAAAATAAGAGTTTACTATAAGACTACTGAGATGTCAGGGACTTTGGGGACGGGGGGAGGAAAAAAGTACACCCAAATCTCGTGCAAGCAATCAGAAGCACAGCAAGCAAAGAGGGCTAAAGGAAAACGGGCCCTTGAGTTCCAGTCACAGGGTTGTCACAAAAATGTAGGTAGAAGACGCTTGCAATTTCAGTTTTGCACTGAGATGAGTTGAGTCACCAAATTGTGTCTGACTTTTGCAATCCCATGGATTGCAGTAGGGGACCAGACTTCCTGTCCCTCACCATCTCCTGGAGTTTGCCCAGGTTCATGTCCATTGAATTGGTGATGCCATCCAACTATCTTACCCTTGACCACCCTCCTTTCCTTCTGTCTTCAATCTTTCCCAGTGTCAGGGTCTTTTCCACTGAGTTACTGTTTTTAAAAATGCTGACCATGAAACCTCTAGTCCTGCTGAGTATTTGATACTCATTTCCAGGCAAACCCTAGTCCCCAGGCTCCACTGATCTTCCTCTGTGCTAGATTGAGGGTCCAGATGGCCATTAGGAGCCGGGGCAAGCACCATCACAACTTCCCCACCCAGGGCCCAGGTGGTCTCTGGCCTCTGCTTCCCTCTGGGCAGCTGTGCCTGGCTCTGCTTCACAGACAGCGGGCCCCTGCTTGCTTCCTCTCTCCCAGGCAGACCTGACTTCCCACTGGAGGCAGTCCAGCCCTTTATCCTGAATATCCAGACCTCACTGGTTTCATTTTTGCCTCGAAATCTTAAGTGGCACAGGGCCCATTCCCATCTGTCACCTAGAATTACTGCCTTGTGTGTCTGGTTCTTCTCTAGTGATCGTTTATCTCATCTCTGCAGGGAGAATAGGATGCCAGAGTTTCATGCCTGGGCCAGAACCTGGTGCCCCCACACATTATTTTATGATTGCAGGCAAATGACTGAATATCTCAGAGCCTTAATTTTTCATCTGTAAAATGGGTAGAATAATACAACCCACCTTAGAGTTCTTGCAAATATTGTGTATATATGTATATATATATAAGGTAATGCAAGCAAAATGCTTAGTAGGGTTCCTTAGTAGCTTTCCTGATACATAGTGACTGCTCTCAGTTTTTACAGTTCCATCTCCCTCCCCAGTCTTGCAGGTGCTTGGGGAGCAACAGATGTGATCATCTATCGGTCTGGTCCTCAGACCTTTAGATGAGCGGAATCAGATAAGGAGCTTTGGGAAAGGCTCCTTTCCCCTTCCTCATGCAACTGGATCAGCATCCCAGGGTTGGGCTTAGGAATATGAGATTCTACTAATCGGCCAGGTTCAGCACCCTAGGGAGACTCCATCAGGCAGGTAAGGCCACTTTCAGTAGGAAATAGGGAGAAAATGCCAATCATGGCCTAAAGCAGTCATCCCCCTGCAGTCACTAGAGTTCCTCCCTCCCTCATTCAAACTCTGGTCAAAATCCCCTCCTTAGAGGGGTGACTGTCACCCTGCAACTCTTTTCTCATCCTTCCTAGCATTCTTCACTACCCAGTCTGGAGTGTGTATTTATTGTTCATCATTCGTCTCTCCCACCCTTGAGGCCTGTGGCAGTGCCTAGCACATACCATGAAGAAGAGAAGGAACCAGCCTCTACTGAATCTCCCTTTCCCATCCCTTAGCAAGATGTGGGGCAGATTTCAAAGTTTTCAGGTCCCTTTCCTTATTAAAACTCAGCCCAGTTTGATTTAGAACTCTAATCTCTTATCTGATTCCAAGGTCACCCCTTCCCCATCATGAGTAGATTGGGGTTCTACCTCTTCCCCCCACCTCCCTCCACCCACCACTGAAATTGAAGGGAGCTTGGTGTGACTTTGAGATAACCCTCTCTTCCCTCAGGTTCTCAGAGGTTGGGGACTGGGAGTCAGCAACTCCTGGAAAGGAACGGGGAGTCTCCCGGTGTAGCCAGTGTTTTGCAATCCTCTCCAGGTTAGCAGAGCTGCTGGCTGCCTTTCTCTTCCTGGGGGCGCTTCTCAACGCTAGTGCCTTGTAGGGTGCAGGCGGCGGTTCCTCCGGATGTTCTCTGAGTGAGTGATCCTGTTGCACTCCACTACACACCTAAGCTGCCTAAACTGGCAGTTACACCCACGGCCTCTTGCTGCTGGGGTCCTTTTGCCTGGAGGCAGCCACCTCCCACTGTGTCCCCTGGATGCCTGAGAAACTCACACACGTGGGTGTTCAGGGCACACATGGGTAGACAGGCGCCAGCCCTGCCCTGCGGCTTCTCTTCAGCCCTCTTCTCCCCTGCATGGTGAGGCTCATCTGGAGAACAGCATGTTCAGGGCTAAGCACTATCTGATTGGGATGGAGGGGCCCCCAGGGCCCACAAGGGATACTTTGCAACCCTTAGTTACACAATGAGGGTAAAAACACAAAGGAGCAGCTCCCCACCTCCATGCACATCTTGGGGAGGAAAGGAAACTGCCCCTGGTGAACCCCCCCTCACACAGCCCAATCAGGTGACTCCTTGTCCTCATCAGTCTTGGGCCAAGAGCCACGGAACAAGTCCCAGGTCACAGCCTGTCCAACAATCAAGCACTTCTTGATCTTCTGATCAAAGCTTCCAGATTGGGAGGCTGTGCCAAGTGCAATGAATTCATGAAACTTGTAAAGGTCAGGATCCTAACAGAGCCATAGGAATACAAATTTTGGTTCCTCCCTCCCCTCCTTCCTTCAATTCTCCAGTGGCTGAAGGAATATAAACTGACTTCTAGAAAGTGGCTCTTAAAGGAAAGGGCAGGATCTTTCCCTATTTCCTGATGGCTAGAGGTGGACCTGATGGACGTGATGGCTGGAGCTACAGCAGCTATCATGGGCTATAAAGGAGACACTACATGATAAAGGTGCCAGAGCAGCAGAGTAGAAGGAGTCGGGGTGCCCCCCGATCATGGAACTGCCTTTCCACCCCTAGGCTATTTGGGTCCATGTACACGAGAGAGAAGCATATCTTACTATGTTCAGCCAATCTTTTTCAAACTTATTCTTACGGCTAAAACTCGGGCTAATAGTCTGGCTCTAAGCGTGAGGCCTCACTTTATTGGAAAAATTATTTGCTTGCAGGATTGCAAGACAAATGGAAAGGAAACCTGCCTCATGACTTGATATTCTTTAAACATATTTGTGTGCTGCTTTAGTTCTCTCTCCTGCCACAGGTGGTGCCTGCCTCATGCTTTAGGAAAATCTCACAGGTTACAAAGTCGGAAAAACCCAAGTTAGAATTTGGTTTCTATGATTTCTTCAGCTGTGTAGTAACCTTGAGCAATTTACCCAATTTCTGAGTTTTAGTTTTCTGTTTTATTAGAGGGTTTTTTTAAATATATATTTTACTTACTTATTTTTGGCTGCATTGCATCTTAGTTGCAGCACACAGGATCTTTCATTGCAGGGTGTGGGCTCTCCATTTGTGGCAAATTCCCTGATCAGGAATCGAACTGGAGTCCCCCATGTTGGAAGGCAGTACTTAACCACTGGACCACCAGGGAAGTCCCTTCTGTTTTATTAAATAAGAATAATAAAGTCTGTCTTGAGGAGTTCATCTGACAATTTTTACTGAATGTCCACTATCTGCATGACATTAAACTGGAGATACCATAGACAATAAACAAGGGGAGAAATAAACAAGAGGCTCGAAGTCCAATGAGGGAGAGATGATAAAGAAAGCAAATAAGCAAACAAAATAATCACAGTAAACAGTTTACTGTAACAGAATAGCAGAGTGTAGGAGCCCTGGGAGCTAGGAAATCCTCCCCGATGAGGGCTAAAAGACACACTTCATGTAAAGCGCTGAAGAATGCACTAGCTACTATTCCAGTCCTCGCCTAGACGTTTCCGTCTCCTCACACGGGGCATGAACAAAGCCCAAGGACAGTCCCCCATCCCGTGCAGCTTGCGCACAGCTCTCAGGGTAATCTGATCTGTGCTTTTTCTGTCCATCCAAGGATGGAAGAGAGAGGCTGGACAGACAGAGGGCCTCACACAGACTGCCAGCAGGGAAAGCTGTTGGCTGTAGACCCTGCCTGGCACAGGCCCACCAATGAACTGGCTTTGTCCCCGTGCCTAATGGGCACCACCTGGGTCCCAGGGACAACAACTGGCATCAATTAGTTCTCATCAAGCCCAAGCTGGAGCGGCACCCTGGCTCCCCTCCCAAGTAGCGGCGTCAGAAACCGCCAACTCCCAAGCTGCGTGTCGTTTACTGCTAACGGCCTCTGTTGGTGACCTCTGTTCCATTACTCGGGACCCCGCCAGGCCCGTGGCTGTCATCATCATGAGAAACCTGGTCCTCTGGAGGGGCCAGATGTGT
Organism: Madoqua kirkii; assembly: GCA_006408675.1. Lineage (NCBI taxonomy): Eukaryota > Metazoa > Chordata > Mammalia > Artiodactyla > Bovidae > Madoqua > Madoqua kirkii. The sequence continues at coordinate 26,387 of SJYC01096503.1, read as the reverse complement.
TCAGTGAGGACCACTGAAGCAACAGAAGAATTCTGAAAATTCCCTTTCTGGCTTTTGAATTTCATGCAATACAGAAAGATAGGCAGTCCAAAACGGGAGGGATTGCATGGAACCTGAACAGGTACTATGAAGGCAGACCTCACGAAGAGATCAAGTCCTCCTCAGCTGTTGCCAGGTGTCTGATCTCGGGTAGGGTACTTAACCTCCGTGCACCTTGGTTGCTGTGTCTTAAAATGTGCATGGTAATATCTGGAGGGGAAGGAGTAACTAAAACAATCCATGTCAACACTTTCAGGAAGTATTCCACATGTGTTTATTTTGACCCATCTTCTCTATTCCACAAATGTTTCTGAGCATCTAAGATGCGTGAGGCTCTGTTCTAGGCTCAGGAAATGCAAAGACAAATAAAGCTGGAAGGACATTTGAAAGGCATCTCATCTGGGACCATTTTTAGAATGCGGAGCGCCTAAACTGAGTAAAAGGCCCTAGGATCCACCCATCCCACTGTACATTTAACTTCTGTCAGGTAACAAACAGCTCCAAAACTCAGTGACTTCCAGCAATAAGTGTTTCTACTTTCTCGTGACTGTGGATTCTCTGGGCAGTTGTTATGGTCTGGGCCAGCCTGGTCAGACCTGGGTGGGCAGGGTCAGCCCCACGCACAGGTCCCAGGCCTCAGCTGGGAGGTCAGCAGCTACACTAGTCTTGGTCTCGGAGCCCCCAGGAGACTGCTGGTAGGCTAGTTCACTAGCTGCCAGAGGGCCCCATGGTAAGAGAGGGGGCAAGCTCCAGCTCACCAGCACTTTCTCAGCCTCTGCCTGTGACACATTAGCTTCGCTCCCTTGGCCAAAGCAAGTCACATGGTCAGAGCCAGAATCTGTAGGGGAGGGGACCACCCAAAGGCGTGGAATGAGGGAAGTGGGAACAAATGGGGCAGTCACTGCTATAGTCAAACACAATAAGCCATTTCCACCTTCCAGAGGAGAAAGAACCTGATGATAGGAATCAGAGAAGAAATATAAGGGAACCACACACTGCGTACTTCAGTGACTCACAAATGTTTTTGATCACATATCTCTGTATTTGATCACATATCCCTGTATTTTGATCACATATCCCTCAGGGGCTGCCATAACAGAATACCACAGACTAGGCTGCTGAAAGGACAGAAATGTACTGCTCACCCTTCTGGAGGCTGGAAGTCTGAGGTCAGGGTACCATCACAGTGGTTTCTGCTCAGAACTCCTGTCCTGGCTTGCCCATGACCACCTTCTGGATGTGGGCTCATGTGGCCTTTCCTCTGTGTGTGTGTGTATGGAAAGAAATAGATTGCTCTCCTCCTGCCATTATAAGGTCACCATCCTCATGACCTCATTTAACTTTGTGTGCTCAGTTGCTCAGTCATGTTTGACATTTTGCAACCCCATGGACTGTGGTCCAGCAGGCTCCTCTGTCCATGGAATTTTCTAGGCAAGAATACTGGAGTGAGTTGCCATTCCCTTCTCCAGAGGATCCGCCCAATCCAGGGACTGCACTTGCATCTCCTGCATCTCTTGTATTGACAGGCAGATTCTTTACCGCTGAGCCACTTTGGAAGCCCCATTTAACCTTTAATCACCTTCTAGAAGGCCTAAATTCAAATTCAGTCACCATGGGGTTAGGGCATCAACATATGATTAGGGGGCACCATTCAGCCCATAGCGATACCTAATTTTTTAAATTTTGTATCACCAATATATGCATGCTTATATACAAATTGTATACACATTCTATTAAATAGAAAATTTAGACAGATGAGTTAAAGGTGAAAAGTAATATTTGAAGTGTTCATTTTGATGACTCTATAGAGGCGGCAGTGGCTGTGGCCGGCACACTAAACGTGGCCAAGAGCTACCCTGCATCCAAGGCCAGGGGCGGCGGCCAGGAGGAGCTACCCCAAGTCCGAGGCCAGGGGCAATGCCTGAGGCCAGGGCAGTGACCGGGAGGAGCAACCCCACGCCCAAGGAGTGGTGGCTGTGCTGGCACAGGAGGGCCTAGAGGAGCCATTCCATTCTAAAGGTCAGGAAGGGCGGCGGGAGTAGGTACCCCTCATCCAAGGTAAGGAGCAGCAGCTGTGTTTGGTGGAGTAGCCGTGAAGAGATAACCCACTCCCAAGGTAAGAGAAGCCCAAGTAAGATGGTAAGTGTTGCAAGAGGGCATCAGAGGGCAGACACACTGAAACCATACTCTCAGAAAACCAGTCAGTCTAATCACACTAGGACCACAGCCTCGTCTAACTCAATGAAACTAAGCCATGCCCGCGGGGCAACCCAAGATGGGCGGGCCATGGTGGAGAGGGCTGACAGAATGTGGTCCACTGGACAAGGGAATGGCAAGCCACTTCAGTATTCTTGCCTTGATAACCCCATGAACAGTATCAAAAGGCAAAAAGATAGGATATTGAAAGAGGTACTCCCCAGTTCGGTAGGTGCCCAGTATGCTACTGGAGATCAGTGGAGAAATAACTCCAGAAAAAATGAAGGGATGGAGCCAAAGCAAAGATAATATCCAGCTGTGGATGTGACTGGTGACAGAAGCAAGTTCCGATGTTGTGAAGAGCAATATTGCATAGGAACCTGGAATTTCAGGTCCATGAATCAAGGCAAATTGGAAGTGGTCAAATAGGAGATGGCAGGAGTGAACGTCGACATTCTAGGAATCAGCGAACTAAAATGGACTGAAATGGGTGAATTTAAGGTAGATGACCATTATATCTACTACTGCAGGCAGGAATCCCTCAGAAGAAATGGAGTAGCCATCATGGTCAACAGAAGAGTCCGAAATGCAGTACTTGGATGCAGTCTCAAAAATGACAGAATGATCTCTGTTTATTTCCAAGGCAGACCATTCAGTATCACAGTAATCCAAGTCTATGCCCCAACCAGCAATGATGAAGAAGCTGAAGTTGAACGGTTCTATGAAGACCTACAAGACCTTTTAGACCTAACACCCCAAAAAGATGTCCTTTTCATTATAGGGGCCTGGAATAAAAAAGTAGGAAGTCAAGAAACACCTGGAGTAACAGGCAAATTTGGCCTTGGAATATGGAATAAAGCAGGGCAAAGACTGATAGAGTTTTGCCAAGAGAATGCACTGGTCATAGCAAACACTCTTTTCCAAGAATATAAGACAAGACTCTACACATGGACATCACCAGATGGTCAACACTGAAATCAGATTGATTATATTCTCTGCAGCCAAAGATGGAGAAGCTCTATACAGTCAACAAAAAACAAGACCAGGAGCTGACTGTGGCTCAGATCATGAACTCCTTATTACCAAATTCAGACTTAAATTGAAGAAAGTAGGGGAAACCACTAGACCATTCAGGTATGACCTAAATCAAATCCCTTATGATTATACAGTGGAAGTGAGAAATAGATTTAAGGGCCTAGATCTGATAGAGTGCCTGATGAACTATGGAATGAGGTTCATGACATTGTACGGGAGACAGGGATCAAGACCATCCCCATGGAAAAGAAATGGAAAAAAGCAAAATGGCTGTCTGGGAAAGCCTTACAAATAGCTGTGAAAAGAATAAAAGTGAAAAGCCAAGGAGAAAAGGAAAAGTATAGGCATCTGAATGCAGAGTTCCAAAGAATAGCAAGAAGAGATAAAAAAGCCTTCTTCAGAGATCAATGCAAGAAATAGAGGAAAAGAACAGAATGGGAAAGACTAGAGATCTCTTCAAGAAATTAGAGATACCAAGTAAACATTTCATGCAAAGATGGGCTCGATAAAGGACAGAAATGGCCTGGACCTAACAGAAGCAGAAGATATTCAGAAGAGATGGCAAAAATACACAGAAGAACTATACAAAAAAAAAAAAAATCTTCACGATCCGGATAATTATGATGGTGTGATCAGTCATCTAGAGCCAGACATCCTGGAATGTGAAGTCAAGTGGGCCTTAGAAAGCATCACTACGAACAAAGCTAGTGGAGCTGATGGAATTCCAGTTGAGCTGTTCCAAATTCTGAAAGATGATGCTGTGAAAGTGCTGCACTCAATATGCCAGCAAATTTGGAAAACTCAGCAGTGGTCACAGGACTGGAAAAGGTCAGTTTTCATTTCAATCCCAAATAAAGGCAATGCCAAAGAATGCTCAAACTACCACACAATTGCACTCGTCTCACACTCTAGTAAAGTAATGCTCAAAATTCTCCAAGCCAGGCTTCAGCAATATGTGAACCCTGAACTTCCTGATATTCAAGCTGGTTTTAGAAAAGATGGACCTAACAGAAGCAGAAGATATTCAGAAGAGATGGCAAAAATACACAGAAGAACTATACAAAAAAAAAAAAAATCTTCACGATCCGGATAATTATGATGGTGTGATCAGTCATCTAGAGCCAGACATCCTGGAATGTGAAGTCAAGTGGGCCTTAGAAAGCATCACTACGAACAAAGCTAGTGGAGCTGATGGAATTCCAGTTGAGCTGTTCCAAATTCTGAAAGATGATGCTGTGAAAGTGCTGCACTCAATATGCCAGCAAATTTGGAAAACTCAGCAGTGGTCACAGGACTGGAAAAGGTCAGTTTTCATTTCAATCCCAAATAAAGGCAATGCCAAAGAATGCTCAAACTACCACACAATTGCACTCGTCTCACACTCTAGTAAAGTAATGCTCAAAATTCTCCAAGCCAGGCTTCAGCAATATGTGAACCCTGAACTTCCTGATATTCAAGCTGGTTTTAGAAAAGGCAGAGGAACTAGAAATCAAATTGCCAACATCCGCTGGATCATGGAAAAAGCAAGAGAGTTGCAGAAAAACATCTATTTCTGCTTTATTGACTATGCCAAAGCCTCTGACAGTGTGGATCACAATAAATTGTGGAAAATTCTTCAAGAGATGGGAATACCAGACCACCTGACCTTCCTGTTGAGAAATCTATATGCAGGTCAGGAAGCAACAGTTAGAACTGGACATGGAACAACAGACTGGTTCCAAATAGGAAAAGGAGTATGTCAAGGCTGTATATTTTCACCCTGCTTATTTAACTTATACGCAGAGTACATCATGAGAAACACTGGGCTGGAAGAAACACAAGCTGGAATCAAGATTGCTGGGAGAAATATCAATCACCTCAGATATGCAGATGACACCACCCTTATGGCAGAAAGCAAAGAACTAAAAAGCCTCTTGATGAAAGTGAAAGAGGAGAGTGAAAAGGTTGGCTTAAAGCTCAACATTCAGAAAACGAAGATCATGGCATCTGGTTCCATCACTCCATGGGAAATAGATGTGGAAACAGTGGAAACAGTCTCAGACTTTATTTTGGGGGGCTCCAAAATCACTGCAGATGGTGATTGCAGCCATGAAATGAAAAGATGTTTACTCCTTGGAAGAAAAGTTATGACCAACCTAGATAGTATATTCAAAAGCAGAGACATTACTTTGCTGACTAAGGCCTGTCTAGTCAAGGCTATAGTTTTTCTAGTAGTCATGTATGGATGTGATAGTTGGACTGTGAAGAAGGCTGAGCGCTGAAGAGTTGATGCTTTTGAACTGTGGTGTTGGAGAAGACTCTTGAGAGTCCCTTGGACTGCAAGGAGATCCAACCAGTCCATTCTCAAGGAGATCAACACTGGGATTTCTTTGGAAGGAACGATGCTAAAGCTGAAACTCCAATACTTTGGCTACCTCATGCAAAGAGTTGACTCATTGGAAAGGACTCTGATGCTGGGAAGGATTGGGGGCAGGAGGAGAAGGGGACGACAGAGGATGAGATGGCTGGATGGCATCACTGACTCGATGGACACAGGTCTGGGTGAACTCTGGGAGTTGGTGATGGACAGGGAGGCCTGGCATGCTGTGATTCATGGGGTCGCAAAGAGTTGGACACGACTTAGCAATTGAACTGATCTAAACTGATACTATTACAGAGAAGGCAATGGCACCCCACTACAGTACTCTTGCCTAGAAAATCCCGTGGATGGAGGAGCCTGGTGGGCTGCAGTCCATTAGGTCAGGAGAGTTGGACACAACTCGGTGACTTCACTTTCACTTTTCACTTTCATGCATTGGAGAAGGAAATGGCAATCCATTCCAGTGTTCTTGCCTGGAGAATTCCAGGGATGGTGGAGCCTGGTGGGCTGCCGTCTATGGGACTGCACAGAGTTGGACATGACTGAAGCAACTTAGCAGCAGCAGCAGCAGCTCTACTATTAACAACTGATATTCCAAGGTACAATATACACTAAGCGTGAATTTCATCATCAACAATAGTGGATGTAAATCCATCTTTCAAGTAATCTCCTTCATAATTTTAAATTTAGGGGGCAAGAGAGATGACTTCTTGTCTGATCTTTGTTTCACCTTGCCGTGTACCAACACAGAGTTCATACATACAACACAGAGCTCATGCCAGCCACATCAGCTAATGTTTTTGTTTTTTACTGAGTCTTGTACAATTTTATTAGTATTGTCTTTAATTCTCAGTCTCTCTGCAATAATCCATTCAAATCATTCCTCCATTTTGTAGGGATTAGTTTAGCTAAAACTAGATTGTGTAATTTGTAAATCACTTACCCAAGCACATGTCAACCATAATATCCCAAATCCTCCTGGGAAGTAATGCATAGGTGAGCTTACCGCCATCGCCCCCTCATTGTGGAGCTCTTGAAGGGCCTAACTGTGTAATGGGTGACATCAGATGCCCTGACATATCCACTGAAGGGAGCTACTAGTGCTGATCTGAACCTCAAAAGATCAGGAAAGTATAACTGTGGGGCTTTGGGGGGAGCGCAAGGTTTTACTTTTTCCCGACAACCCACTTGTGTTGAGTACCCCCACTTGGAGATCACTGATTTGCTTTATAAAGACAAATTTGAAGTTTTACACATGATACTAAGATTTGAAACAATGCCTTATACCCAAACCTGGGGGCTTAAAGCAAGAGAAACGTATTCTCTCATAATTCTGGAGGCTTGGAATCTGAACCCAGGATGTGGGCGGGGCCCTGAGCCCTCTGGAGGCTCTGGGAGAATCCTCCCGTGACGCCTCCAGCTTCCTTGTCAACGATCCTCGGCTTGCATCACTCTGCAGTGTCTTCACATTACCGTTTCCTTCGGTGTCTATCTTCCCTGGTAAATGTCCTTTTACAATGACCAATGACATTTGGCATTGGATGTAGGGCCTACCCGGGACTTCCCAGGTGGCTCAATGGTAAAGAAAGAATCTGCCTGCTGCAGTAGATGTGAATTTGATCCCTGGGTTAGGAAGATCCCCTGGAGGAGGAAATGGCAACCCACTCCGGTTTTCTTGCTGAGAAAGTCCCATGGACAGAGGAGTCTGGAGTCCATGGGGTGGCAACGAGTGGGGCGTGACGGAGCAACTGAGCAAGCACCCGGTGGGGCCTGCCCAGATAGATGGTGCAGGGTGATCTCCACTCAAAGCCCTTAAGCGCATCTGCAAAGACCTCATTTCCAAATAAGATCACATTTGCAGGTTCTGAGGGTCACCATTCAGGCTGACGCACGCATCCTGCCCACTATTCTAATAGATGCATTGGAAACTAGAGGGGAGGCAGGGCACCGTGTGGACTGGCTTCTGTCTCTCCCTCCTTCTGTCTCTCCCCGCAGAGCTTCTCTGAACACAAGGTTTCTCTCCAGAAAACTTGCCCCAGCAAAGAACTCCTTCCTCACTGTGGTTCATGATTAACTCATGTCTTCTGATGTGAAGGAAGTGCCTGAGACTTAGAAAAGCAATTGCTTGTCCTTTAAGAACTGTCAAAACTCCTTCCTCCTATCTTTCCACTGCCATTTCCATGCATCTCTTCTCCTCTAGGGCTCTTCCAAGCATTCTCTCAGTAACTACCAGCCTGGTTTCTGATTTCCAAGGAAGGAGCCAGCTCACTGGGGCTTTACAGTGGACACAATAGCACCAAAGCTTGGTCAGCCCCAGGGCAGAGATCTGGCCAACCAGGAAAGGAAGAGTGAACTGGGGACATTGCCTCTTACCTCAGATTCTAACCACTTTCAACTTTTACTAGGAGTTTGCCCTATGATCAGAGTTGCTGTATTTAGCAAATAAAAATGCAAGGTGCCCAGCTGAATTTCTATTTTGGATAGGCAATGAGCAGTTTTGGTTTGTTTTTTTGTTTGTTTTTAGTATTTTAGTATGTGTATTTCTCATGCATAATTTAAAAATCTACTGAAGATGAAATATTTGGAAACAAAAATTGAGTATCCTGCATTTTATCTGTGAACCCTACCTATTACCTTCTCTCTCTCTTCCTTTTCTTCCAAAAAACCTAGTCTCTGCAAAACACCATAGTAGGCATGCTGCTGCTGCTGCTGCTAAGTCGCTTCAGTCGTGTCCAACTCTGTGTGACCTCGTAGACAGCAGCCCACCAGGCTCCCCAGGCCCTGGGATTCTCCAGGCAAGAACACTGGAGTGGGTTGCCATTTTCTTCTCCAATGCATGAAAGTGAAAAGTGAAAGTGAAGTCGCTCAGTTGTGTCCGACTCTTAGCAACCTCATGGACTGCAGCCCACCAGGCTCCTCCATCCATGGGATTTTCCAGGCAAGAGTACTGGAGTGGGGTGCCACTGCCTTCTCCCATAGTAGGCATAAGTAAAGCCTAATATGCTTTCCTTGGGGCTTCCCAGGTGGTACAGTGGTTAAGAATCTGCCTGCCAGTGCAAGAGATGCAAGGGACTCGGGTTTAATCCCTGGGTCGGGAAGATCTCCTGGAGTAGGAAATGGCAACCTGTTCCAGTATTCTCGCCTGGAAAATTCCATGGACAGAGGAGCCTGGTGGGCTTCAGTCCGTGGGATAGCAAAGAGCTGAACATGACTGAGCACACACACACTGCTTTCCTTCAAGGTATTCACAACATAGGGAAGGGGACAGGTAACAGATGCCCTTTGCACAATAAGATTCATCTCCATTCCAGTAAATCTTCACTCAGATTATTCAGACTACATAGAAGCAGCAATTCTACATGAGGAAGAGCTAAATGAGGTGGGAAAGAGTGCAAGAAAAGGCACGGGTGGAAGGCACTTGAGCTGACTCCATGGACAAATGTAAAGCCGTGGAAGGCATGGCTTCAGGAAGACATGCTGGGCTCTGGGAGCATGGAGTGAGGTCTTGATGAGGCCAGGTTGCTCATGTGGAAGCTGTGTGTGTCTGAGGAATGGGGGCCAGAAGTGTTGTCTGGAGAGTGAAGGGCCCTATACACCATGCTGAGGAGTTGGGGTTTTCTCAGATGGGTCCTCGGAGAAGGCAATGGCACCCCACTCCAGTACTCTTGCCTGGAAAATCCCATGGATGGAGGAGCCTGCTAGGCTGCAGTCCATGGGGTCGCTAAGAGTCGGACACGACTGAGCAACTTCACTTTCACTTTTCACTTTCATTTATTGGAGAAGGAAATGGCAACCCACTCCAGTGTTCTTGCCTGGAGAATCCCAGGGATGGGGGAGCCTGGTGAGCTGCCGTCTATGGGGTCACACAGAGTCGGACACGACTGAAGCGACTTAGCAGCAGCAGCAGCAACAGCAGCAGATGGGTCCTAAGAGAGCAAACCTACACAATGGATAAAGTTCAGATCATAAGTGACCGCAGAGCTGTGACACAATCCCTGCAGCAACCTGCCCAGAAATCCAAATCACAGCCTCAGTCCATACCTCCCAGCTTCCTACCTTTTTGTCCCTGCTTCCAACTCAGGACCAACCACACAAAATTTCAGTTACCAGCCTCCACCTTCCTCAGGCGACAAGCTCCAGTCAGGGCACACCTGAAGTCTCTGAAAAGCGTTCCTGCCCTCTACTTGGCTTTGAGTTTCTGCTCTAAGTAAATTGCTTGTTTATTCTCATTTAAGTTACGTCTTCATTTATTTCCACAGTAGAGACCACAGGTATTGCTTTGTAGAGAGGGAGAGGGGCCAATGGAAACAGATCTCATACCCTGATACGTGGTGTTAATACAACCACAGAGAGTGGTATTATTCAGAGCCAGAAAAATGTGCTTTTTAAGACCCTTTGCAATCTATACACACACAAATTCTTAATGTTTATGTCCACCTGAACACCCCCAAATTATTTTACATTCTAAAGAAAGGCTTTGTATTTTTAAATGCAGTTTAAAAGCAAGTGTCAGCGCTGCCCTTCATTTTCTTTCTTGACGACATGTTTATTTCCCCTGTGGGAGATTGCATCAATTTGTTCCTCTTCCCTAGATCAGGCCCCTGAGCCATTTTACTCTACAGCCTCCTCTCACCACCACCACCTTTCCCCCACCCCTCAACTAAATGGGTGGAGCCCTGTGATGTTGCATTTGGTCATGTGCCCTTCTTTGGCCAATGATATGTTAGCAGATATGATGCAAGCAAAGGCTTGAATCAGGCTTGGCCTCTGAGCCTGGGGCCCTTATACCTCTGCCACCTTAGAAGAGGATGAGCGTCAGGTGGAGCTAAACCACTCCAGCCAGAGTTTAGATTAGATAACCACCAGCTGACCAATGAGTTAGTTATTTTTCAGTTCCTCTAAAGTTTTGTGATTGTTACTCAACAGTGTCATACAATAGTTGACTTTCCGCCCCTTGATTTCAGATTTTCAAGAGATTTTTCATTACCATGAATATATGATTGTTAATAGCAAATTCTCATGGTTGTCTACCCAAATTCACGTCCCCTGCCATTCTTTCCTTCTTGTTAGCGTCTTGATTTTATTTTCAGGTCACCCTATGGCCAGACAAAGGCCCAGAGAAGGTGTCCTGTTCAACCTCAAGGAGCAAATGTCCATTCATCCAAGTCAATTGTCGTTTGCTGGAGTCTGCAAATCTGTACCAGTTAGGGCCAGGGAAGTGTGAGAAGGCTGCTAGGGGCTTTCTGAAATGGCTTCTCTCCTCTTTATACAGAATTCATGAGATGATGCTTCCTTTTTTAACTGCTGCAGCCATTTTGGGGCCATGAGGGGAGCTGACAACAGGACAAACCAACATTTTGAAGAGAACAGATTGCGTCCGGATTCATTGCGTCCAGAAGAGAACAGGCTGCGTCCCAGACTCATGGAGTAGCATCCCATAGCGAGCCTTTGGCACTGCCCTAACTCGGGGCTGTTTGTTATGTGCCCTTGCTATTTAGGCCCTGATTCCTTACAGTTTCTATTCCTCACAGCTCAACCCTTCCTGATTCAGATGTTTCCTCAGAAAAGGAAAATCCCATTTAAAGAAGGGATGTGTTGGTTTTCTTATCTTTCTTATGTTTTCATCAAGTGAGAATCACTTGATAAAAAGTGGGGCAAGGCCTCTCAGAATCTTTAAAGATGGGCTTAACATGTTTGCTCCAATTTGTTGTTGCTGCTGAGTCATTCAGCTGTGTCCAACTCTTTGCCACTCTATGGACTACAGCACACCAAGCTTCCATGTCTTTATCTCCCTGAGCTTTCTCAAACTCATGTCCAGTGAGTCAGTGATGCCATCCAATTATCTCATTCTCTGTTATCCCCTTCTCCTTTTGCCCTCAGTCTTTCCCAGCATCACAGTCTTTTCCAATGAGTCATTTCTTCACATCAGGTGGCCAAAGTATTGGAGCTTCAGCTTCAGCTTCAGCAACAGTCCTTCCTGCGAATATTCAGGGTTGATTTCCTTTAGGAAAGACTGGTTTGATTTCCTTACAGTCCAAGGGACTCTCAAGAGTCTTCTCCAACACCACAGTTCAGAAACATCAGTTCTTGGGTGCTCAGCCTTCATTATGGTACAACTCTATCATTTGTGCACGACTACTGGGAAAACCATAGCTTTGACTGGTCAGAACTTGGTCGTATAGAATATGTCATTTGCTTCAGCTGATGCCTCCAAAACTTAGCTGTAAGTGGTGTCACCATGGCTACAGTATGCTATGAAAGGACTTCTGACCGCGCTCCAGGAGTCTGTGCTGCTTCGGGCTGACAGGAAAGTGCAGGAAGAATTTGAGCTAGCACAAGGTTCCTTAATGATGGTCCCTCCTTCCAAAGAAAGACTCCCAGGGCCTATTACCCTTCCTTGACCAAGGTGAAGTTTACCTCTTTAAGTAGTAGCAGATACATTATTAAAAGCAGATTCAGTCCACAAGGATGTTCTTGCTCCAGCACAATAAGCATGTGATACATCTGCTCACTATGATACATCCATTGCAGTAGATGACACTTTTTGAAAACATATTAAAATCTCATTAGATTTTATCTAAACTTGCTGCTAATTTGGGTAACTTGACTATCTTCCCCTCTTCCCATGCTGTGCTCAGCAGAAACCAGCTCATGCCAAATTATCATTCATTTTGTTAAAACACTTCAGGCCACTCTCTGGACTTGCAAACTTTCTTCTGCCCTGGGGCCACTCACTGCCCTCGCTCTTATCGTTCCCCGGGAACATCTCTCTCCCACCCACTGCCTGGTAAACTCTTGGCATCTGGCAATGCAAAAGTCAAACATCAGTTCCTCTCTGAATGTTCGCCTGGATCCTTGAGACAATGCTGCACAAGGAGTGAAGTCAGACTACGTGATTTGGATTCACCTCTGCACCAGTTGGGGCTCAGGTGGTAAAGAATCCGTCTCTGGTGCAGGAGACTCGGATTCGATCCCTCGGTCAGGAGCATCCCCTGAAGAAGGACATGGCGACCCACCCCGGGATTCTTGCCTGGAGAATCCCATGGACCAAGGAGCCTGGTGGGTTACAGTCCATGGGGGTCACAAAAGAGTCGGACACAACTTAGCAACCAACACTTTCTCTTCACTGTCCTCACTTAACCAGGACACCTCAGTAGAGGAGCCCAGCTTTTCTGAGCCACATCCCAGCTTCCTCTCCTGTAAAATACGAATGCTGTTTGCCCCTGCCTCCAGCCAGTGCCAGGAAAGAGCCGAGCTCATGGGAGAGGCCTGGCACAGCGTAAAGGCTCAGTATGTTTTGGCTGTTGTTACTGGATACCTTTCTACAGAATCATAAAGCTTTATAGCTAAAAGGAGCTTCAGAGAGTTCTTCTCAACCTTCAATGTGCAGCGAATCACTTGGTGTCCTGTCAAAACATGGACTCTGATGCAGAAGCTCTGGGGCAGTGCCTGCTATTTCTGTGCATTTCTCACAAGTGTTGCAGATGCTGCTGGTCCCAGAACCGCAATTGACTGGCCCAGCTGTATAGGACGCTGAGTTCTGCTTGTTTTAGAAAAGAGGAAGATGAGGCCTGAGAGGGGATGTTCCTGGCCCAGCGAGATCTAGAAGCGTGCTGAGAAAGGCAATACGGAACACAATCCTCCTGGTGGAGTTTAATGAGGGATTCACTTTTCAAAGCAATCCTCATCTGAAAACCATGTGAAAGTGATCTGTGCATCTGAATTCCTTTCCTCACCCCAAGAGCCAGTGCTCCATTTCCTGAAGAAGTATCCTTTTTTCCTGACTTTCAGATGGGAGGAAGTGGGGATGAGTGGACAATGTCTAAAGCAAAAGGCATTAAGCCAAAATGAGCGGTGTTCTATTGCAGGGGAAGAGGAAACACATGGCTTCAGGGCCTGTGATATAAACCATAGCTTAGAGAAGCCGCCTTGGGTTTTTACTCATCCCAGAATGTCCTAAAAAACAAAGTTTTCAGGAAATTGGAGAGTGTGCAGGAACAGTCATTGCTTTTCCAGAAAAAGGCAATTACCAGGTTTCCAACTTTAGGGAGATACTCAGCTCTCTTGTCTGTGGGCAGGATCTGGGCTGATGAGGCCCGGTTGTGTGGCATACTGATCCGGGTCTCACAGCTTTCCTAAGTAGATCCCACAATTATTCCTTAATTAAGAAGATGTGCCATCACATCGCACTGCTTGTGCCGATGCCCGGATGCCTGTCACACTGACTACCCCAGTGGGTTCTATTTCTTTTCCCCACACCTGACCTTTTCTCTCATTTGGTTCAAACCAAAGCTTAACCGCAGCTTCTCAGCACAGCTGAGAAGGAACCTACGAAAGAAAACACACAGAGCCCCCATCCGAGAAACTGCTAGAATCTACCAGCTCCTGAATGCAATCCTGTACAGAAGGCATGACTCACTCCTAAGTGAGATCTGCTATTTAACCTTCCGCCATCCACAAGCCCTGTTGTTGTCAGCAAAGTTTTTCCCATCACCTACTGGATGGAAGAAAAAACGGAAGCAAATTATTCTGTGAAGGGTTGCTCATACCCAAGAGGCTACAAGAGTTCAGAGATGCAAGTCCTTGAAGAAAATGGATCAAGTCTTTTGCATGGTATCAGTAATGATTCAAGCAATTCTGTTCATTTTCTATCAAAAGACGACCAGTACTCCCTCAGGTCTCTCTGCTGTTTGCAAATGGCCCTTGTCTTCAGAGAGTTGACAGTCTAGTAGAAGGAAGAAGAAATAACTAGGAAACAAGATGGAGAGTGGCCCCTGCACTAAAGGAGTAGGAGAATTGCTGGAGGAAGGGAGCATGAACCCTGATCTTAGAAGTAGAGCACCACCTTTCAGGCAATTTTCAGTTTCACGGCCCAGCTTTCTGAACTTCCCTAAGGATATCTAGAATATGAGACCTGTCTAACTGAAAAAGTAAATGAATGGAAATAGTGTATATAGTCTTCTGCTTTTATAAATATAGAAATACGTATGAACGTAATTGTAAAGAAGAGGAACGAAGGCCTTACACATTTTAAGTAGTTGTTTCATCCCAGTGGCACTGGAAGGTTGGGCAGGTTGGGCACTGTACAAAGGCACCTGACTAAGGGGGTAAACAAGGACTAAAATCCAGCGATGTGCCTTACTTAGTGCAGGGTTGCATCTATCCAGGAAAAAAAAAAGGGTGTCCCTTTTTCTGAGAAGGGACAGAATTCACACAGGGCACCACATTGGCTAATAGTGACTCTGATTCTGAGAAGGTAAAAATATCTTAAAATTCCTGTTAAATATTTATAGCACTTTCTTTTGAGACTTAGCAACTGAACAACAACAACACTGCTATATGTAAAATAAACAACTAAGTTCTACTGTGCAGCACAGGAAATTATATTCAATATCTTGTAATAAACTATAATGGAAAAGAATCTGAAAAAGAGTGTATTATATGTGTGTGTATATATATATATATATATATATATATATATAAACCTCAATCTGCTGTAAATCTGAAACTGATACAATGTTGTACATCAATTATATTTCAGTTAAAAACAAGATTCACGATGATAACTGCCTGGTTTGTAAGGGTCAGAGTCACCGCCCGGAAACATCAGAGTGCCTGTGGAGCGGGTGCTGGAATGAACTGCGGGCTGGAGCTGGCTGAGCAAGGTCCTCCAGGCTGGTTTTGTAGAGGATGCAGCAGGGCAGCAGGACGGGGCTCTGGGGGACGTGGTTGGCTGGGGTCTTTGTCTCCCTGCTCGCCCGAAGCTGAGATGAGAATTTCTGACTCACTGACTTTGGACCTCTGCCGTTGCTGTTCTAGAAGTATTCAGCTCAGCTGCCCACCCCAGCATCAGCTCTCCTGGTCATCCAGTAACAGGTGATATGGAACAGGCAGTCCAAGGTTTAGGTAGAGCTTACCAGGCACACAAGTGAACTTCAATACCCCTCACTTGGAAAAAAAAAAAATCAAAAAAAGCAGATTTCCTGTTCGCTGCTCTAAAGAGGAAGCTTTCTGTAACCTCAGAAATTTCAGGCCCCGATGCCTGCTCTTCTCTCCCTTAGGAACCTGCAGCTTCAGCCCTGGCTGAACGCAATTGGCATTAACCACATTTAGCTTTTTAATAGCTGATTCCAGCCAAACTTCTCCTCTCCCTATCTCCAACCCCGAGAGTATTGCAGAGATTAATTAGAGAGAAGCTGTCTGTAAGAAGGTAGCCATATTATGAGTCTCTGGAGAGCAGGCCCCTGTCTAATTCAGCCACTTGTCCCACAGATACTTATTGAATGTGCCAGGCATTCTTCCAGATAATAGAGCAGAGTGGTTCTGGGTACACTCTCTGAGCAACGCTGCATGGTTCGTGTTTCAGCTCTACTACTACCTACAAGTGGTGTGACCTTGGGCAAGTTAACTGATTTCTCTGAGCCTTAGGATGATAATGTTACTTACCTCACAGGGTTTTAAGGTTTAATGACATATGTATACATTTCTGAGGACAAATAATAAGAACATGTATCCACACGTATGTTGTACACAGATGTTTGTAACAGCCCCAAAGCAGAAGCAAACTAAATGTCCATCTGATGAATGGATAAATAAGAGGTGGCACATCCATACTGTAGATGATTATCCAGCGATAAAAAGAAATGCAGTACAGACAAATATAATAAGGATGAGCCTTGAGAACATTATGCTAAGTGAAAGAAGCCAGTCACAGAGGGCCACATATTGTGTGATCCCATTTTTATGAAATGTCCAGAACAGGGAAATCTAAAGAGGCAGAAAGTAGATTAGTAGTCACCTGGGCAGGGAGAAGGGAGAATGATGGGCGGGACAGGGTTTCCTTTTAGGATAACGAAAATGTTCTGAAGTTGATGGTGGTAATGATTGCACAGCTCTGTGAATACACTAAAAGCATTGGACTGTATTTTTGAAATTGGTGAATTGTATGTGAAATATAATTTTCACTAAAGCCGTTTTTTAAAATGTCTTAGAACAATGCATAATGCAAGTTAAGCACTAAATAAGGGTTAGTTAATATTGTTTGGTGCTCAGAAAATTAGGAACGTAAAAGACGAGCAGTCTCTGCTTCGTGAAGCTTGCATCCATGGAATTCACTTCTGCATCCCACGCGCTGTCAGGCACGGGGTCTGGCGCACAGCCAACAAGTAACCTCAGAAATTTCAGGCCCCGATGCCTGCTCTTCTCTCCCTTAGGAACCTGCAGCTTCAGCCCTGGCTGAACGCAATTGGCATTAACCACATTTAGCTTTTTAATAGCTGATTCCAGCCAAACTTCTCCTCTCCCTATCTCCAACCCCGAGAGTATTGCAGAGATTAATTAGAGAGAAGCTGTCTGTAAGAAGGTAGCCATATTATGAGTCTCTGGAGAGCAGGCCCCTGTCTAATTCAGCCACTTGTCCCACAGATACTTATTGAATGTGCCAGGCATTCTTCCAGATAATAGAGCAGAGTGGTTCTGGGTACACTCTCTGAGCAACGCTGCATGGTTCGTGTTTCAGCTCTACTACTACCTACAAGTGGTGTGACCTTGGGCAAGTTAACTGATTTCTCTGAGCCTTAGGATGATAATGTTACTTACCTCACAGGGTTTTAAGGTTTAATGACATATGTATACATTTCTGAGGACAAATAATAAGAACATGTATCCACACGTATGTTGTACACAGATGTTTGTAACAGCCCCAAAGCAGAAGCAAACTAAATGTCCATCTGATGAATGGATAAATAAGAGGTGGCACATCCATACTGTAGATGATTATCCAGCGATAAAAAGAAATGCAGTACAGACAAATATAATAAGGATGAGCCTTGAGAACATTATGCTAAGTGAAAGAAGCCAGTCACAGAGGGCCACATATTGTGTGATCCCATTTTTATGAAATGTCCAGAACAGGGAAATCTAAAGAGGCAGAAAGTAGATTAGTAGTCACCTGGGCAGGGAGAAGGGAGAATGATGGGCGGGACAGGGTTTCCTTTTAGGATAACGAAAATGTTCTGAAGTTGATGGTGGTAATGATTGCACAGCTCTGTGAATACACTAAAAGCATTGGACTGTATTTTTGAAATTGGTGAATTGTATGTGAAATATAATTTTCACTAAAGCCGTTTTTAAAATGTCTTAGAACAATGCATAATGCAAGTTAAGCACTAAATAAGGGTTAGTTAATATTGTTTGGTGCTCAGAAAATTAGGAACGTAAAAGACGAGCAGTCTCTGCTTCGTGAAGCTTGCATCCATGGAATTCACTTCTGCATCCCACGCGCTGTCAGGCACGGGGTCTGGCGCACAGCCAACATCCATTGTCTGTCGGACCGTGTGCCTTCACAAGTCTCATCAAGTGAAGGGGTGACTTGTGATGGCTGGTCAGGGCTGTCTGCCTGCCTCTTCTTGTCCCACCCTCTCGTGGTCCACGCAGTCAACTCAGCGGTTTTCCTTCTGGATCATCTCAATTCCTGGCTTGGCTTTGGCTCATGTTGTTAAGTCCTGGATCTCTTCACTTCCTACCCTATCCTTGGATTGTTTTTTAATGTGGACCATTTTAAAAGTTTTATTGAATCTGTTACAAAATTTCTCGTTTTATGTTCTGATTTTTTGGCCATGAGGCACGTGGGGTCTTAGCTCCTTGACCAGGGATCGAACCAGCATCCCCTGCATAGGAAGGCGAAGTCCCAACCACTGGACTGCTAGGGAGGACTGCCCCCCCCCCACCCCAGCAACCCTTGGACTTGACAATGCCTCTGCTTCTCTGGTTTGGACCTTCAGCTCTCAGGGACAGGCTCTGGGCCCCCATCCACAGGGTGGGGTGGTGCCAGTGACGTGGGACCACCTCGTCCTCAGGGCATTACCAAGGATTACAAGCATACCAGTTTTTGGAACATTCACCAGAGGGACTCTGACTACAGAGGCAAATGAAGACCTACCTCATCCCCAAGGAGCCACACCTGGGTTCACACAGCCAGATGGCCGTGTTCCTATGGAGTCTCAGTGGGTGCAGAGGAGGCAGCCTCTGTTCTTCCAGGACAGCAAGGCACTGCCTCCAGCCCCATCCAGTCCTGGCTTTCCATGTCGAGTGACCAGCTTGACCCAGCTTGCCAGGGACTTTCTCAGTTAAAAAGCTCAAAGGCTCTGCTTCAGCAATCACCTTGGCCCCAGGCTAGTTGGAGTGGAGGATCACCCTAGTTGCACGGCTCAGTGGGAGGGAGTGTCCCCCGAGAGTCAATGACCCCTCCTCTGCCTTCCCCTCCTGCTCTTCCTCCCCTGGCAACAACCAGGGTGGAAATCGTCATGATGGCATCAGGCCAAAGACAGATGACAGGGCCAGCACATGGGTCATCAGAGACTGGGGAGCCTCCCCTCACACTCATGGGGGGCAAAGCATGGAGGAGCAGGGGAGCTGCAGGACAGCCCACCAGCCTGGGGGTCCCAAGGGGAGAGGCTTCTAGACACAAGGGGAAGAGGAAAAGACAAGGAGGCAACTGCATTCCACCAGAGGGCTGGGCGGGCCTGGGGCATCCGTCCTCCCCAGAGCGCCATAGCAGCCCCAGCCCATCTGCGTCGGCCCTCTTTGCCCCTGTCACCCCCAGTCTGCCCCTCTACGTCGCGCACCATCCTGGATGATAGCAGCCATCCATCTTCCTGTGCAGACGCAGCTGTTATCAGGCAGAGTGAAGCTGGTGGAGCAGAGATAGGTGTTCACAGCCGTGGGCAGAGGCCAGCGTGGCTGACCCCCAGCGCCGTGGGTTTAAGGATAATGAACATCACCCATGGGAGCCAGACAGCAAAGAGCCCTGAGGCGGGGCCTCCCTCGTCTCTTCCCGAGGCATTGTCCTGCAGCCAGCCTCAATCTGGGAGGGACACGTAACAGTGATGAATTCACCGCAGGCCAAAACTAGGAGACAAGCACCCTCAAGAAGGGATCAGAGTGTGTACAGCAACCCCCAGCTTAGTCAACACCACCCCCGCCACACACATCACACCAAGGACGGCATCTCTGAGGTTCTTGGTTAGTTCAGTCGCTCAGTCGTGTCCGACTCTTTGCGACCCCATGAATCGCAGCATGCCAGGCCTCCCTATCACCATCTCCCAGAGTTCACTCAAATTCATCCATCAAGTCAGTGATGCCATCCAGCCATCTCATCCTCTGTTGTCCCCTTCTCCTCCTGCCCCCAGTCCCTCCCAGCATCAGAATCTTTTCCAATGAGTCAACTCTTCACATGAGGTGACCAAAGTTGACCCTTTAAAAAAAAAAAGCAAGTCATCATTGACATTTTGAAATCCTAGAATCAAGTTATCAGATTCTTCCCTCCAAAGCCCTAGGTGATACCATCCCTAAGTGTCCTTGAATAGCAGGTTTTGGGGGCCTGGAGGCTCTGGATGGGGGGCTGGGGAGCGGCAGCTCTGTGCAGCCAGGGTCCTGTGATGGGAGAGAAGGTTGCTGAGAGGTGCCATCTTCATCTCTTCTCACCCAGTTTTTCCTCCCTGCTGTCCAAAAAGACACACCTTCAGATTCAGCACTACCCAGGTCTGAGACTGTCCTGATGGGCAGCAAGTGTCTCTGCAGTAATGTCAGCCCAGGGGCTGGGGGAAAGTTCTATTGCCCGTGGGTCTAACGCTTGTATAGCCAGGTTACCCTGAGAATCAGAAGCCTGAATGGGGCCCCATGAGTTGACCCAGCATGGAGGACAAGATTCCTGATTCAGTTTCCCTACCCAACACTCTGCTGCCCTATAGACCACGTGTACCACACTCACTTCCCTTAGTCTGCTGAGTTGGGGACCTAACACTCTGCCTGAGTTGTTCCAGCCATTCCTTAGAGGCTGTAGCTTGATTCCCAGAGCTTGCTTTTGCACCCTGGACAGCTGGCCTTGCCAGGACCACACCCACCTCATCCTTCCTGGTCCTAGGGCCTTCTCTCTTCCCCTGAACCTGTCAGCCACATGAATGTGGCCCCAATGGGTCTCACATTTGAGTTTGTCTCCTTTCTTTCCCTTCTCTCTCCATATTCACTGAGTGGACTGGAAGGTGTGGTCCAGCGGCTGGACAAGTGACCATCGCCTTACTGAGGGCAGAGAGGAGCCGAAAGAAGGCAAAGGCAAGAAGTGACCTGGATCCTCAGAAAAGCAAGCACTGCTGCTCAGAGGAACCAGGAAGAGGGGTGTGAAGGGCAACTGGGAAGAGGCCCAAAGCAAATACAAACACAAACAGGCCACCAAAAAAGCATTGCATGTGGGTTAAATGCCCACGCTCTGGAATGAGACTTCTCAGGTCCAAATAATCTGTGTGATCTTGAGTAAGCACTTAATTTCTCTGAGTCTCATCTGAACTTCCTCATCTAAAAAACAGAAATAATAAAACCTTAAAGGGTTGCAACAAGAACCAAGTGAGAAGCACATAGCCTGTGCATGGCATATAGCAGATACTCTAGAAATAGGGGCCATCATTTTATTGGAAAATACATACAATTTGCTTTGGTTATAGGAACACCACCTCCAGGAAGCCCTCTAGGCTCTCTTTCAAGTTTCTGGAGTGCTTTAGAGGAAAGAGCAGAAGAGAGAGTAGGGGATGGTGGGGTGTGGTGGGGGGTGGGGGTGTTTCTGGGGAGGGAATAAGGATAATAAATGGGACAAGCATGCATTTTGCCCCTCCCTGGGGCGGGGCCCTGTGCTAAACCCTTGACATATCAAACCTCATACTGTCCCCCCAGGAAGGGCTTCCCTGGTGTCTCAGTGGTAAAGAATCCACCTCTAATGCAGGAGACGCAGGAGACACTGCTTCGATCCCTAGGTCCAGAAGATCCCTGGAGGGCATGGCAACCCACTGCAGTATTCTTGCCTGGAGAATCTCATGGACAGGGGAGCCTGGCAGGCTACAGTCCATAGGGTCACAGAGAATTGGACATGACTGAGCGACTAAGCACTCAAGCACAGTCACCCAGGAGCCCCAAAAGAGGGAGACATTCTGGTTGTCCCAACAAAATAACCGGCCTTAGTCAGTGAACAGTAAGTTGCTCCTGAGTGATGCAGGGACATGCGAGGCCCAAAAGGAAGACTAGCTCAGGACTGGCCTGCAGTGACAGCTCAAATTCCCGGCTTCAGGCTCATCAGCATAGAGTAAGGCTCTTTCCTAAGGCCAAGGGGCTGTGAGCATCTGAACATCACACTACCATCCCCCAGGACAGCAGGTGAAAAGAAAACTTTTTCCAGGTACAAAGCAGGAGCAAGGGAGGAGGCCGTCAGAGGGGAGGCCACACACCGAGCTCAGACATGGGTTAGAGATGTGGCATCTTCAAAGCATAACCTATTTATTGTGCTGGGTCACAGGGTAACCAAGGGGGCAGGGGTTCTGGAATGATCTGCTTGTCTGTAAATGGCTCTTTGCCATGGCAACGGGCACTGTGGAGACTCCGAGCCTGCTCAGATGGGAATCTGCTCTCCAGGGATGAGTTAGACCTCTCTCTCCTCATTGTGCAGGGCAGGCTACTCACAGAGTGAATCTGGGGGCTGAAAGAAGCCCAGAGATTGCCATCTCCCCTTCCCAGGGCCAGCCCATGTCTCCCTGTTTTCTCTCTTTGGGAGATGTGGATCAAGGGACAATAGAGTGAGGAGGAGAGAAAGGGCAGCCCAAAATCCGGTCAGATCAGCCTCTCTGAGAAAACCTGTTCCGCATCCCACTCCCACCAGAAGTCAGGAAGCCCAGAAAATGCTACCGCCTCATCCCCAGCTGAGCCAAGCATCACTTCTACCAGGGACTTTCCAGAATGCCTTCATCCGTGCACCTATTCCTTGAGCAGTTACTACAAAGATAAACATAGACACAGTCCCACCTTCCAGGAGCTTCCAGAGCCCAGGGAGGTTTACAGAGCATCTGCTGCGGGAGATTGGCTGAATATAGCCCCAAAGAGCACCCACAGGGAGGGATGGAGTCCTGGGAAGGCAAGAGGCCCCACCTCAAACTCCCTTCTCTATGGTTCCCCCCATCTCATAATGGCCAAGCCCAGTGTTCCAGTGAATCAGGCCAAATCTTGTTTTCAGTTCTCTCTCACACCGCATGTCCAGGCCATCCTGTGCTCCCTACTGGAACCATGCCTCCTGTTTGCCCCTCTCTCACTGCCTGTTCTCCAAGAACCAGCAAGGGCCAGCCCTCCATCTGAATTTAAGTTGTGTCCTCTTCTGCTCAAAACTCACCAAAGTCTTCCCCTCTTACTGGGAGGGAAAAACCACACCTTTGACTTCAAGGCCCTGTGTGACCTGCTTGCTGCTACCATTTAAACTCCTGCCAGTGCCAGCCCCTCTCCCAGTCTGCTCCAGTTGCTGCCCTTTCTATCATCTCTCCTCAAAAGCACCTTCTCCCAGAGGTCTTCCCAAACCTCTGTGAGGAGACTGTGATGCTTCTGCTTTTCTGTTGCAAGAATTTAACAAGTTCATGCCTATGAATTATCTGGCAAGATGGTGCTTAATAGATGGTAATAACCTCTTCTTACCCCTGTATGAGTCAGTTATGGCTGCATAACAAACATTCCCAAATTTCATGGCTTCATACAGCAGCATATTGCTTTTGCATCTGAAGCTATAAGATTCTCTGGGTTTTTAATTCCTGCATTCAATTCCCATCCACTGAGATAAAATAAGCAGAATAAAAGAAACACTCAAATGTCCCAGCTTCTCCCTCATGCCCAGAAGAGATGGCTGGTGCCCATTCAAAGTGCTGCTTCACCAGGCAGAGACCTGGGCTGCAGATTTAAAGCTGGGGCTGTGCGGACAGTGGGCTTGGCTGGAAACCAACCAGGAAAACAGGCCAGCATCCAGCAGAGCTAATCTGTTGTCCACCCACTGTGGGCTCAAGGGGCTCAAGTCACTTTTCTAGATGGATACAACCCAGGTATCACCTGGCTCTCTCTACCTCCTAAAACCCAGACAACAATCCTTCCCACGGCAGTCCAGTGGTTACAACTCTGCGCTCCCAATGCACAGGGCACAGGTTCGATCCCTGGTCAGGAAACTAAGATTCTACATGTCCTACTGGGTGGTGCCACCAAAGAGGGAAAAAAAAATCCAGACAACATTGCCTCAAACCCCCTCCCCTATCCCAGCCCTGGTTCCCCCCAAAGTGTTACATCCTCACAGTCACCCTGGCTCTACTCCTTTCTCTTCCCTGAGTTCCTGTTTTCTGCTCCACAATCTGCAGCTGGTCTTTTGTGCCCACGTGGCCACCCAGCCGTAGGAGGCAGACCCACCCCAGCCTTGAGAGGGCAGCAGTTCACACTGGTGCTTTGGAAACATGAAGGCAGATGGAGCCACAAAACGAGTTGAAAATTAAACCTGGGACGTGCTGGCTCTCAAATAGACCCTCAGCTATTTCACACCTGCCCCCCACCCCGGATGCCAGCACCTTCCAGGCTGCTCAGCTTCTCTTGTGGCTGGCTCCGCTGCAACTGTGCACACAGCCCCCGTCCATTTTACTGCGTAGAGGAGCCCAGCTTGCTTCCGCTCCAAACAGCTCAGAACCCCTTTGCCTGTCCACCAGAGCACATCCTCAGAACAGCACAGGGCCCAGGTGATACCCTGTCCCACGTGATTTTAAGCTATGAACATCCACTTCCTCAAGCAGAAGGGAAGGACGTCCCTCACTCCCCTCAGGAAGACTGGAATCCTAGTGTTGGCTTGGACTTTTTTATGATACTTTTTCCTTCCTGTGGGCTGGATCTGTCCTCATCCAGCCCTGTTCTTTCATCTGGTTTACCTACCTGGTCCTCCAGCCCAAAGGGACTGGGGGTGGATTTGGAGCAAGAGGACACTGGCCCAGGGGGCAATGGGAATGTTTGTGAACTGGGTTGTGCAGCACGATGCTTGAAGCCACCAGAGGATGAGATGAATGTCCATCACAGCCTGATGGTTTAGGTCAAACTGTTTCTCCTGACACTTCCTCAAGCAGAAGGGAAGGACGTCCCTCACTCCCCTCAGGAAGACTGGAATCCTAGTGTTGGCTTGGACTTTTTTATGATACTTTTTCCTTCCTGTGGGCTGGATCTGTCCTCATCCAGCCCTGTTCTTTCATCTGGTTTACCTACCTGGTCCTCCAGCCCAAAGGGACTGGGGGTGGATTTGGAGCAAGAGGACACTGGCCCAGGGGGCAATGGGAATGTTTGTGAACTGGGTTGTGCAGCACGATGCTTGAAGCCACCAGAGGATGAGATGAATGTCCATCACAGCCCTGATGGTTTAGGTCAAACTGTTTCTCCTGAACAGCCCAGCCTGTGACTCAGGGGTGCAGGATGAACTGCAGGGTTCCCAGATGTGTGACACCCCACTCCTTCACTCCAGGTAAAAGGAAGGCTGGGCCGCTAAGATATCTTATCTCCGTAAGAGGCCACGGAGCAATTCCCTCCCAGAAATCCTGGCCCGGGCCTGTTGACCACACATGTCTATTCACACCTTGCCTTGATTGTCCTTTTGCAAGGAATAAATTCCCAACTGGTAGGTCCCTGGGCCCAGTGACAAGGAGAGGAGAGGAAAGATGACTGGCAAGGGTTGGGAATGAAGGCAGGTTGCTCCAAACCAAGGCAGGCCACACCTGGAGCCCTCCCTAAGGCCATGGTCAGGGCGCCTTTGGCTGGCCTCCCCCAACCACTGCTCTGTGCCCAGACCTTCCCAGGAGCTTTTCACCCTCCGTTAGCCACCATCTGGTGGTGGTGTTGAGAGCCTGGAGGGTGGCCAGGAGCTGGCACGAGCTAAGCACAGAGATTTGCTGGCCTGTGTGCTGAGCCTGGCCCCAGGGACCTGGGCTCTCTCCTGATTCCATGATGGGGGAGGGGGTTTCAGCTGTACTAAGTGTGGCCCCCAGGGTTGGCAGATGGGCAACCCCGGGAGGAAGCCACATGGCAGGGCTGTGTTGTTAAATGCAGCTCATTAGGTTTTATCAGCAAGATGCTGCTCCATTGGCAGGAACATACCTGCCCCCAGCAAGGGAGGCTGCCAGAAGCATCAGTGGCCCTGGGAAGACTTTGGTGGGAACGCTGGAGCCATAGGCTTGTTGGAGCCAAGTCTTGGAACTTGGTACCCTCTCCCAGACCTACCCCTCCCAGACCTACCCACCTCTTTGGGGTGGGGGGGTTTTGTTCTCAGTCGTGACTCACCTGGTGACTGTGGTCAGGTCACCTCCCACCCCTCCTTCTTCCTGACTCCCAACCCCTCCCCATCACTTTGTGCCCGGCACCAGCAGGCACAGCTCTGAGAAACGAAGTAGGGTTGTTCTCATCGCAGCCTGCCTGTGTTCCCTCCTCGTCGGCTTCAGACCAGCTGCACTCTGCCTTCCCATGACTGTTTCTCCACCAGCACGTCCACAGCTCATCCTACTTCTGAACCTCAGTTTTCTGTGCAGATTCGGGAAGCAGCTATTGAAGACTACACATGTTCCAGGTCACAGATGCCCTGTGCTGGACCCTTCCATGTACCAAGTCTGATTTATGGGCACCTGAGCTGGGCACTGCAAAATCCCTGCAGGTGATGACTGCAGCCATGAAATTAAAAGATGCTTGCTCCTTGGAAGAAAAGCTATGACCAACCTAGACAGTATATTAAAAAGCAGAGACATTACTTTGCTGACAAAAGTCCCTCTAGTCAAGGCTATGGTTTTTCCAGTAGTCATATATGGATGTGAGAGTTGGGCCATAAAGAAAGCTGAGCGCCAAAGAATCAATGCTTTTGAACTGTGGTGCTGAAGACTCTAGAGTCCCTTGGACT
>SJYC01096502.1:0-50847 GCA_006408675.1 Madoqua kirkii | reverse complement strand
TCCCTCTAGTCAAGGCTATGGTTTTTCCAGTAGTCATATATGGATGTGAGAGTTGGGCCATAAAGAAAGCTGAGCGCCAAAGAATCAATGCTTTTGAACTGTGGTGCTGAAGACTCTAGAGTCCCTTGGACTGCAAGGAGATCAAACTAGTCCATCCTAAAGGAAATCAGCTCTGAATATTCATTGGAAGGACTATTGCTGAAGCTGAAGTTCCAATTCTTTGGCCACCTGATGCGAAGAACTGTCTGATTTGAAAAAACCCTGATGCTGGGAAAGACTGAAGGCAGGAAGAGAAGGGGACGACAGAGGATGAGATGGTTTGATGGCATCACCAACTCAATGGACATGAGTTTGAGCAAGCTGCAAGAGTTGGTAATGGACAGGGAAGCCCAGCATCCTGCTGTCTATGGGGTTGCAAAGAATCGGACACAACTGAGCAACTGAACTGAACTGAGCTGGGTGCAGTGATCTCTGCTTTTTACAGATGGGAAGGCATTGCTGAGTGAGTTGAATGGCTGGTTTCCTGGTCCTGTGGCCAGGTGTCTGATTCAAGCTTCTTTCTGCTAGTTTTTCCCTGTAAGATGGAGTGGGATTCAGTCTGATCTAGAAGACCAGCGTCCCAGCACAAGGCTAAGCAGATTCAGATGTGACTTAGGCTAGGCCTGGCGTGCTACAGTCCATGGGGTCACAAAGAGTCAGACATGACTGACTGACTGAACTGAACTGAACTGAGGTTTGGGCACTGAGGCCACCAGAAATGTGTTTGTCTGATGAACTAAGGAATCTTCTGGGAGAGAAGTCACCTGAGGAAGATGGACTCTGGCAAATGAACTCAGCCTGGCACTGAGCATGATACAGGGAGGGGGTCATCGGGACCACAGCGGGCCTGGGCACAGCCAGGGGCCTCAGTGGTGCCTGAGCCAAGACAAGAGGACTTGAGGTAAGGACCAGGAGACATCGGGATGGCCACGCAGCAGCTCAGGGGCCCAAGGGACCAAGAGTGGGGAGAGAGACCTCCACATGCCACGGGCAGCAGGCCAGGGCTTGGGACACTCACACACTCTGTCCCCAGCTAAGGTGGCCGTGCACAGGGGCTGTGGGGGCTCGGCTGGCCCCAGACCTCCGTGGCTCAGCCTTGGAGGAAAGCTGAGGGTGGCCTCTCCTGCAGGATTCCTTGCCCAGGAAACTGTAGACCAGGGGCTGGCAAGTCTGGCCCTCTGCCTGGTTTTGTACGGCTTGCGAACCAAGAATTGCTTTTACATTTTTAAGCGGTTGCCCAGTGTCTTCCCAGCCACCTCTATCCCTGAGTGCAAACAGATGCTTTCCTCACCTGCACCTGGCCACGTGGGTCTCCACCAATCCAGCTTCAGGTAGGATGGCTTTGGCTGCACCCAAGTCAACCAGGCTTAAACAATATGGAATGAGAAGCCTGGAGGCTGGAGGTTCCAGGGTACGTTCTCAGCTCTGGGACATCTCCAGGTCACATCCTCTGTCACATCCCCCTGGCTGCAAGACAGATGCCACAGGCACCACCTCCCCAGACAACTGCATCCCAGGACCCGAAGTTGTGGGGAATGGGGCTTTTCATTCAGACCAAGTCCTTAGCAGACTTCCGTCATGTCCCATTGGCCAGGACTGGGTCACACTTCCAGCCCAAAAGCCATCATTGGCAAAGGGGAGCGAGCCAGGCTCCAGGCTGACCCCCACAGTGTACACAGCACCCCATCCTGAGCACAGCTTGGATTCTGTTGGAAGGAAGATGGTGGGAGTGGACATTCAACTGGAAACCAACCCAGCTGCCAGGGCTTGTTGGGATTTTTGTTTTTTTAGCTTCTGCGTTATTTTTAACTAGAGATATTATACTGTCAAAACAAGTGAGTCACCATGCCCTTCTGACTGAAGCCTGGTGGCTTATTAATACTTCCATCCAAATTCCCAGGGAGACACAGATGCCTGGATGGGACGAAGCAAGGAAATGTTCGGCTGCCCTTGGAAGGGTTTGATGTCATCACACCAGGAGCTGGGATGCTGGATTGATGGAGAGGCGCTGGGCTGAGGACCCATGTGTAGGGATTTGGCAAGCAATGGCTTTTATTCATTCACTGTGTGACAGGCACTTCACTAAGACAGAAAGAATCCATAAAATATTAAGGGGCTAAAACTAATTGAACGGTCCAGATGCCCCATGGGTGGCCCCAACAGGGAGGGGAGCCTTCTCCTGGCCCCTCCTTGTCGCAGAAATGATTCAAGATCATCAGGCCAGGGGACAGGTCACCAGTATTCTGATTCTAGATGAGCCGTTAGCCCATCCTCAGTCTCTTCATTTGTAAAATCAGCATTTGGTGTCAAGGTCAAGGTTCTTGCTGCTCTGGTCCTCACTGACTGCAACCTTGAAGAACAAATGACAAGCAGGACCCAGAGGTCTGAAACCAGCAGATCTCTAGACTGATGGAGATGACGCAGTGGTGATGGGGAGGATGAAGGGGTTAGAGATGATGATATTCAGCAGAATGAGCCCTTGCTGTATTCCATCATTGCCCTCATGTAGCACCTCATTGAATTCCCTCAAAAAACTCTATGGAATAGTTTACTTTTATTAACCTGCTGTAACAGATGGGGAAACCGAGGCTTGGCAAGGTACATGCCTGTATTCACCTATGGAGTTGTATCTCTCCAAAATTCATACGTTGGGGCCCCACCCCCATTGTGACTGAACTTGGAGATTGGGCCTTTATAGGGGTTAACAAGGGTAAACAGGGTCATCTAGGTAGAGCCTTAATCCAGTAGGATTGGCGTCCTTACAAGAAGAGAGACAGGAGAGACTCGCACAGAGAAAAGGTCACATAGAGGCACGGAGAAGATGACCACGTGCAAGCCAAGGAAGGGGCCTCAGGAGGAGTCACTTCTGCTGACACAAGCGTGGACATCTGGCTTCCAGAACTGTAAGAGAATAAACTTCTCTGGTTTAAGTCACTCCAGCGGTGGTATTTTGTAATGGCAGCCCCAGCTGACACATCACCCAGTGGCAGAACCATCAATGGAACCAGGCAGTCTGACTTCAGAGCCACGTCAAGAACCTCTCAACCTAAAAAACGATCTTATTTATGGAACAGAAATAGCCTCACATACTTAGAGAATGAACTTATGGATGCCAGCAGGGAATATGTGGGGAAGAGATAGTTAGGGAGTTTGGGGTGGATGTGTACACACTGCTGTATTTAAAATGGGTAACCAACAAGGACTGTACAGCACAGAGAACTGTGCTCAGTGTTAAGTGGCAGCCTGGGTGGGAGGCGAGTCTGGGGGAGAATGGATACATGCATGTATATGGCGGAGACCCTTTGCTGTCCACCTGAAACTATCACAAGGTGTTAACAGCTATGTGCATGTGGGCGTCCTATGTCATTTCAGTTGTGTCCAACTCTTTGCAACTTATATGGACTATAGTCTGCCAGGCTCCTTTGTCCTTGGGATTCTCCAGGCAAGAATACTGGAGTGGGTTGCCATGCCCTCCTCCAGGGGATCTTCTCGACCCAGGGACCGAACCTGCATCTCCTACAGCTCCTGCACTGCAGGCAGATTCTTTGCTGCTAAGCCACCCGGGAAGCCCCTAATCAGTTCTACTCCAGTAGAAAAAGTTAAAAAAAAAAAAAGAAGAAGAAGAAGAACCTGACTGTCCACAACTCGACTCTGGTTGGAGAGATGGGTCTCCATGTGACTGGGCTGTAGGTAGAAAGTATACAGATTGCCCAGGCTCACCCTCTGCATTCTACCCAACAAAAGACAATCCGTTCAGGACCAGCCAAGACCCACGTTTTGGGTGAAAATGATCTCAGGGAAATGCAGGCCAGTATTCAGTAGGTGGCTGGACCCATCAGGGTGAGGTGTTGACCTGTGTCACGCCCCACATGGCTGTAGGTACAAAAGAGATTTCAGTCAGATTTGAAGGGGTGTCACCATCTGCTTCCAGGGAAGAGTCCCGGTTGCTGCCCAAGTCAAACCTGGATTGAACTCAGGTCTTCCCCAGGGTGGGACCTTGGACAAGTTACTTCACCCTCTGAGCCTCAGTTTCCCTGTCACAGAACCATCCTGACTCCACAGCAGTGCCGTGAGCATGGAAAATTTAGCACACAGGACTCCACTTCACCGATGGTCTCAATTTAGTAACACTTAACCCGAGGGACCACCTGAAATCTCTTGAGCTTCATCAGAGTGAAAGCCATGGTTACAAACCCCCGCCGCCCCCCGGCAGGCAGCCATCAGTCTTTCCTGGAAGGAGCTGGGGATGAATGAACAGATCAGTCTTACAAGTCAGCTGCTATTCTAGTTCTCACCCCGCTGTTGGCAGAGGTCTAGGCAAGTCCCCTCGGAGCGTTGTTCACGGCCCCCAGCGGGGGATCTTGCTTCCCCTGCACTGCCTGCCTCCTGCCCCAAGCTTTCCTTCCCCCAAGCTCTTGCTCTGTTCCTTAGGCTGGGGGGTGAGGGGATACCATGAATGGACTCCCGAAAGCTGCTCGCCCACTGGACAGCCACAGCCTGAATCCCAAACCCCAGCCCCTCTGAGCATACCCAGTATCTTCCAACCCCTGGGAAAGGTTCTGTCTCCGGAGACCTGGAAGAGAAGCCCAACACCCTGAGGGAATTTTGTGTTTAAGGCTGGGAGGCTAGGATTTCCCTCCCAGTGACTAAGACTCCATGCTCCCAATGCAGGGGGCTGGGGTTCAATCCCTGGTCAGGGAACTAGATCCCACATGTGGCAACTAAGACCCAGCACAACCAAATACATACATAAACAAAAATATTTTAAAAAGAAAAAAGATGGAGAGGATGCAAGAGGAAAGAGCGGCCCTGTTTCCATCAGCAGGGTCTGCCCACCTGAGGGGACCAAGCAAGACTCCTGGCTTCTTTGCTGGGGCCACCCGTTCTCCCCACACACACCTCCAGGCCATGTTCCCAAGCCACGCCAGCACAGGGCTTTCTCTCCTTCCCCAGCCCCTCTCTGAGGAACCCCCAGCCAGAGCAAGCCGAGCTGCCAGCTCCTGGGTGGAGTCCAGGTCCCAGTATTTCTCCTCCCGGGAAGTCTAGGATTCTGCCTCAAGAGTCTGCCCTGGAGCCAGCCAGTCCAGACTCCAAGTTTCGCCCTTCCAGACTCGTTTGCTGTTAATTTTGTTGCTCAGTCACTAAGTCATGTCTGACTCTTGCAACCCCATGGACTCCCCATGGACTGTAGCCCACCAGGCTCCTCTGTCCATGGGATTCTCCAGGTAAGAACACTGGAGTAGGTTGCCATTTCCTTCTCCAGGGGATCTTCCTGGCCCATTGATTGTACCTGCATCTCCTGCACTGGCAGACAGATTCTTTACTGCTGAGCCACCAGGGAAGCCCGTTAGGCAAGCTACTCCCTCTCAAGGCTCCGTTATCCTCATCAGTAATAATGGAGATACCCCAAACACACATCACAGTGAAGTCACTCAGTCATATCCAACTCTTTGTGACGCCCTGGACTGTAGCCCACCAGGCTCCTCCATCAGTGGGATTCTGCAGGCAAGAATGCCAGAGTGAGTTACCATTTCCTTCTCCAGGGGATCTTCCCAACCGTGGGATCGAACCCAGGTTGCCCACATTGCAGGCAGATGCTTTAACCTCTGAGCCACCAGGGAAGCCACAAAACAGGACTTAATAGAGGGCGTGGTGAGAAGTAAGCTCGAAACAAAGATTAGTGAGCTCTGACCCAGGGTCCAGGGTTGGAGTGGAGTGAACGAGGCAGTGAAGGCACAGAGGGCAGGGGTCTAAGAATGAGGGCACCGTAAAGCTCGTGGCCTGCACCTGGCTTACCTCACAAGCGAAGCTGAGAGACCCAGAAGTCTGGAATTAGCCAATATTTGCACCAATCTTCACAAAGGATGGGCTTCCCTGGTGGCTGAGATGGGAAAGAATCCGCGTGCAATGTGGGAGACCTGTGTTCGATCACTGGGTTGGGAAGGTCCCCTGGAGGAGGGCGTGGCAACCCACTCCAGTGTTCTTGCCTGGAGAATCCCCATGGACAGAGGAGCCTGGCATGCTATAGTCTATCAGTTCAGTTCAGTCACTCAGTCATGTCTGACTCTCTGCGACCCCATGGACTGCAGCACGGCAGGCTTCCTTTTCCATCACCAACTCCTGGAGCTTGCTCAAACTCATGTCCATCGAGTCGGTGATGCCATCTAACCATCTCATCCTCTGTCATCCCTTTTTCCTCCTGCCTTCAATCTTTCCCAGCATCAGGGTCTTTTTCCAGTGAGTCAGTTCTTCGCATCAGGTGGCCAAAGTATTGGAGTTTCAGCTTCAATATTGGTCCTTCCAATGAATATTCAGGACTGATTTCTTTTAGGATGGACTGGTTGGATCTCCTTGCAGTCCAAGGGACTCTCAAGAGTCTTCTCCAACACCACAGTTCAAAAGCATCAATTCTTCAATGTTCAGCTTTCTTTATAGTCCAACTCTCTCATCCATACATGACTACTGTAAAAACCATAGATTTGACCAGATGGACCTTTGTTGGCAAAGTAGTATACAGGGGATCTTCCTGGCCCATTGATTGTACCTGCATCTCCTGCACTGGCAGACAGATTCTTTACTGCTGAGCCACCAGGGAAGCCCGTTAGGCAAGCTACTCCCTCTCAAGGCTCCGTTATCCTCATCAGTAATAATGGAGATACCCCAAACACACATCACAGTGAAGTCACTCAGTCATATCCAACTCTTTGTGACGCCCTGGACTGTAGCCCACCAGGCTCCTCCATCAGTGGGATTCTGCAGGCAAGAATGCCAGAGTGAGTTACCATTTCCTTCTCCAGGGGATCTTCCCAACCGTGGGATCGAACCCAGGTTGCCCACATTGCAGGCAGATGCTTTAACCTCTGAGCCACCAGGGAAGCCACAAAACAGGACTTAATAGAGGGCGTGGTGAGAAGTAAGCTCGAAACAAAGATTAGTGAGCTCTGACCCAGGGTCCAGGGTTGGAGTGGAGTGAACGAGGCAGTGAAGGCACAGAGGGCAGGGGTCTAAGAATGAGGGCACCGTAAAGCTCGTGGCCTGCACCTGGCTTACCTCACAAGCGAAGCTGAGAGACCCAGAAGTCTGGAATTAGCCAATATTTGCACCAATCTTCACAAAGGATGGGCTTCCCTGGTGGCTGAGATGGGAAAGAATCCGCGTGCAATGTGGGAGACCTGTGTTCGATCACTGGGTTGGGAAGGTCCCCTGGAGGAGGGCGTGGCAACCCACTCCAGTGTTCTTGCCTGGAGAATCCCCATGGACAGAGGAGCCTGGCATGCTATAGTCTATCAGTTCAGTTCAGTCACTCAGTCATGTCTGACTCTCTGCGACCCCATGGACTGCAGCACGGCAGGCTTCCTTTTCCATCACCAACTCCTGGAGCTTGCTCAAACTCATGTCCATCGAGTCGGTGATGCCATCTAACCATCTCATCCTCTGTCATCCCTTTTTCCTCCTGCCTTCAATCTTTCCCAGCATCAGGGTCTTTTTCCAGTGAGTCAGTTCTTCGCATCAGGTGGCCAAAGTATTGGAGTTTCAGCTTCAATATTGGTCCTTCCAATGAATATTCAGGACTGATTTCTTTTAGGATGGACTGGTTGGATCTCCTTGCAGTCCAAGGGACTCTCAAGAGTCTTCTCCAACACCACAGTTCAAAAGCATCAATTCTTCAATGTTCAGCTTTCTTTATAGTCCAACTCTCTCATCCATACATGACTACTGTAAAAACCATAGATTTGACCAGATGGACCTTTGTTGGCAAAGTAGTATCTCTGCTTTTTAATATGCTGTCTAGGTGGTCATAACTTTTCTTCCAAGGAGTAAGCATCTTTTAATTTCATGGCTGCAGTCACCATCTGCAGTGATTTTGGAGCCCAAGAAAATAAAGTCTGTCACTGTTTCCATTGTTTCCCCATCTATTTGCCATGAAGTGATGGGATGGGATGCCATGATCTTAGTTTCTTGAATGTTGAGTTTCAAGCCAACTTTTTCACTCTCCTCTTTCACGTTCATCAAGAAGCTCTTTAGTTCCTCTTCACTTTCTGCCATCTGAAGTTATTGATATTTCTCCTGGCATTCTTGGCTACAGTCCATGGGGTCATGGCTACTACATGTAGTCCAAGGCTACAGTTCATGGGGTGGCACAAAGGCAGACACAGGGTCCAGCCTGCAGAAGGTGCAGTTACTGAGCTGGCTCCAGTTGCTCAGCTCTTCTCACTTCTCTGGGCCTATTTATTCATCACAGATGCTGAGGCTCCCATGGTGGGTCCCTCCCCACCATCCTCATCCCAGAGCTGTGTGGGGACCAAGTGAAAAGGGACTCAAAGGGGTTTGTAAACTATAATAGGTGGACCAGATTGCTCAAAAGACAATGCTTACAAACAGGATGGTTAGTATTACATTCTGAGAGGTTTTCTCCACTCTCCCCACCCTAGCCTGCCTCTCAGCTCCCCTCCTAATGAGCTGAAAGTCTCGCCAGCTATTTAAAGCCTCTATTAAATACATTCAATTGTCCTTTGATTCTCTGCTTTCATGTCTTTATATCCGAGAGAAATAAAAAGTACCCAAAACATGAGTTGGTAATAAAGTGGTCTGTAGCAAGACCCATTCGTCTCACCTCCATTTTAATTTTTTAAACAAAAACTACAAATCACCAACCACCACCTTCAATGAATTAAATGGTAAGGAAAATTAGAAAACAGCTCAACTTTTAATATTGGCCTTGGCCATGCAAACAGAGGTTCCTTCTTTGGCCCGTTTCTAATCAGGAGTGTTAATTATCTTGCTACATGCTAGTAAATTAAGTATGAACTAATGAAGTTAAAGGAGGTCATTTGTTAAGGAAAACTGATTGCATATTGTTAGCTCTTGGGGATTCGATGGAAAACCACTGTCATGAAAATGGCTTTAAAAATTAGACCTGATATTTGATTTGTGAGGTTGCCCGGCTGAAGGGATGAATCACAAAGTCTCCCGTGGCAACCTGTTTTGGTGAGGGCCCTAGATAGAACACTATGTAGGAGCAAGAGAAACCAAAGTGGGAGAAATGCAGGTGATTGTGAGGAGAGAGAGCTGGGGAATGTGGGGGGCAGGTGTGCACATGTGGAAACACACCATGGGCTCCCGTCCACGGCCCAACTGCTGCAGCGTCTTCTCAGCGGGCAAGTCCAGGGCAGCTGAATAGACCCTGTCCTACTCTCCAGGGAACAGAATTGGAGCCTTAGCAGTTTTGTCCCTCACGTGGGGGTCCAGGTGCTGCCCTGGCAACAGCAGAAAAGCTGAGCAGAAAGGCAGAATGCTCGGGCTTGGTCCAGTGTTGGTTATCCAAGTCAGGGGGACAAGCCTATCACTGAATGACTGACTTTCCTGTCCTCCCATCCCTGAGCCAGGCCTGCAGCAGAATAAGCTCACTGGTTCTGAAAGTTCATCCAAGGCCTTGACTGCCATGCTAAATGAGGCAGAAATTGCTAGTTGCCTACAGTGTTCATTCTCCTGTTCTTCCTTAGAAGAGAACTCGTGTTTCATTTAAAGTGTCCATGTGGAAACTGGTCTTCCCAGGTGGTGCTAGTGGTAAGGAGCCCACCTGCCAGTGTAGGAGACATAGGAGAAGCGGGTTTGATCCCTGGAGTTGGGAGGATCCCCTGGAGAAGGAAATGGCTACCCACTCCAGTATTTGCCTGGAGAATCCCATGAAGAAGCCTGGCAGGCTACAGGCCATGGTATCTCAAGAGTCAGACACGTCTGAAGTGCCTTAGGACTTAGGAATATGAAAACTACATTTCCCAGCCTCCCTTGCACCTGAGCGACTAAATTCTGGTCTATAAATTATAAGCGGATATTACTATATATGATAGCTAAGGAGAAGAATTGATCCTTTTGAACTATGGTGTTGGAGAAGACTCTTGAGAGTCCCTTGGACAGCTAGGAGGTCAAACCAGTCCATCCTAAAGGAAATCAGTCCTAAATGTTCATTGGAAGGACTCATGCTGAAGCTGAAACTCCAATACTTTGGCCACCTGATGTGAAGAACTGACTCATTGGAAAAGACCCTGATGCTGGGAAAGATTGAAGGCAGGAGGAGAAGGGGATGACAGAGGATGAGATTGTTGGATGGCATCAGCAACTCAATGGACATGAATTTGAGTAAACTCCAGGAAGTGGTGATGGACAGGAAGGCCTTGCATGTTGCAGTCCAAGGCGTTGCAAAGAGTCAGACACTAGTGAGTGACTGAACTGAAGGAGAAGAAAAGTTGGGTGCACATTTTTGCTCCTCCCTATTCTTTCTTCCCTGCCTGGAATATAGACATGATGGCTGGTACTCCAGCAATCATTTGGGGGCAGAGGCAAACTTGAGAATAAAAACCACTCACTAACAATGGTGGAGAATAAAGACAGAAGAAGCCCTGGCCCCTGATTACTGGGCAGCCCCACTTCAGTGCTGAAACACCTTCCTTTAAATGTATATAGGAGAGGGAAAACAAAACACCTGAGGTGATGTGTTTGAGCTATGGTTTTTATTGGGGTCTGGGTGAGGCTGTCTCTTCTCAGAGTGGAATGCTATTTCTAACTCATGCAATGAGGAATATGGCCATCTCAGAACTGGCAGTGGGTAGCCCCAAAGGTTTGATTTACTCAAAGTTTGTCAGGCTGGAAGGAGAAGAGAAACAACTGTTTATGAGAGGGAAGCTCCTGTGAAAGGGGGGAGCAGGAATCTGGCCACGGTGACCCCCTCCCAATACCCTGTAGACACACCGGCTTTGCTCACCCTCTCACTGGTCAGGACATTCTAGCTTCCTCCTGAGGTTCAAGCCAGTTGTCCCTGTGTGCTCGGTAAATGGGGCTTGGGGCATGGGCTTGGGTGGGAGTTAGGCTGCCACAGCCCTCACTGCCTGAACGTCTCTCTTGTGCGGTTCCCTTGGCAGCGCTCCCTCTGAAGCTGCTGGCCAGTGAGGTGGCCTCCTTCTAAGTCCCAGAAGTCTATTCACCTGACTCGTCAAGAGTCAGACCAGGAAGGCTGCTGGCAGGAGTGCCCAACGTCCTCCATGATGGTGGAAGGTGTGGAAGCAGCCAGGCCCCCTCTCTAGGGCGACAGAGGCCTTGAAGGTGACCTCATTTCTCCATGTTACACATAAGAAGAAAACTGAGGCCAGGAGGGTTGGGAAAATGCTCAACATTTAGCCTGAGAGAGACCAACACCAGCTCCTCCAGCCCCTCCTAATCCACCGCTCCTAAACCTTCAGTCATGTGACCCAGTTCACTAAGGGCTGAGGAGAATTAAATTTAGGTTGGGCTGAACCCCACTTCTCTGTGGTTCACAAAAAGTGTTAACTCAGCCATATTCCAAAACCATGCCACTAGAAATACATGCACGTCACAGATGCCATAGTCACACTCCTAGGCATATATCCAGAGAAAAACATGATCTGAAAGGCTACAAGCACCCCAGTGTTCACGGAAGCTCTGTTTACAATAGCGAAGATGTGGAAGCAGCCTAAATATCCACTGACAGAAGAATGAGAAAAGAAGATGTGGCACATATAGACAACGGAATACTACTCAGCCATTAATAGAATGAAATAATGCCACTTGCAGCGACATGGATGGGCCCAGAGATGGCCATCCTGAGTAAAATAAGTCAGACAGAGAAGGAGAAGCATCACATAACCTCCCTTATACATGAAATCTAAAATGAACTGATACAAATGAAGTTACAAGACAGAAGCAGACTCACAGACATACGTAAAGAATGAGCTTATGGTTGCCGGAGGGAAGGACAGGGGAAGGGATAGTTAGGGAGCTCGGGATGGACAGGTACACACGGCTATATTTAAAATGGATAACCAGCGAGGACCTACTGTATAGCACAAGGAACTCGGCTCGACGTCACGTGGCAGCCTGGTTCAGAGGGGAGTTTGGGGGAGAATGGATGCATGTATATATATGGCTGAGTCCCTTCACTGTGCACCTGAAACTATCACATTTTTAATCAGCTGTACCTCCATACAAAATAAAAGGCTTAAAAAATAAAAAGAAAGAATGTCCTTCTTCACAGGGTTGTGGTGAGGATGAAGTTAGCCAGCACTCAATGGCCTACAACAGGAGACGCCTCTCTCCCGCTTCAGGGAGGGCACGAGGCTCGGTTGGGCAGTTCTCACTTGGTGCCTCTTGTCCTTACACTCAGATATGAACTAGAGTTGCGGTCACTTGAAGCAGGTGTCCAAACGGCTCACTCGCAGGGCTGATGGAGGATGAGACTGCTGGCGGGAGCGGGGGCTGCTTTAGAGAGGTGGTCATGGAGGGCTTTTCTGTGGAGGTGACATTTTTGCTGAGGCCTGAACGGTGAGGAGACAGCCTTACAAATGCTCATTGGAAGCCTGTCTCCAGCTGGAGGAACAGCAGTTACGAAGCCCATGATTCCAGAAGGACCTCTGCCGGAAGATTTCAGTCCCAGCAGCAGGCAGACCCAGCCGGCCAGTGGCGGAGGCAGCTGGTGCTCTCTGCTTGGGGCTGAGTTCAGAAGGAAAAGCAAACGCGATGCAGGGTCGGGTGGGCAGGAAGCCTGCCTCACATGAGGCTTAGGAAGATGAGACTGGGGCCAGGATCCTCCTTCCTGTGGAAAACAGCTTTACTTGCTCAGTCCAGGCTTCCTAACTGAGTTAGGATACTCTCCTCATTCCTCAAGGGTCATGCTTGCCACCAGCGACATGTCAGTGACAGCTCACCCCAGCAGAAATGGCACGACCGGAGACAGAAAGCAAGATTGCGAGGCACCTTTCATGAAGCAACCCCAGCAGGCACCCTAAACAGCCTTCAACCTGTTCCCTTCTCTTTGACATGAACAGCTGCACTCATGTGAGTTTACCCATCAGATCAAAATAATTTGCTAAATATCACAGTGGAGTTATTTCTAAGCGGCTTCAGTTACTGTCAGAAGATGCAGGGCTGGCTCAACGGTGAGATGCATTTGGAGAACAAAAGCAGGGATTTGAATCAAAACCTCAGAGAAATGAAGCATGTATTGACAGTTCAATCAGGTGCTATCATAGCCTGGATTATTTAGCTATTTGAGTCTACCAATTTAAATGCTAATCTTATCTGGGAACACCCTCAGAGTCACACTTAGAAATGTTAGCCATATATCTGGGCCCCCCATGATCCAGTCAAGTACTCAGGGCTCAGCCACTCAGTCATGTCCGACTGTGACCCCTAGACAGTAGCCCACCACGTCCCTCTGTTCATGGAATTTTCCAGGCAAGAGTACTGGAGTGGGTTGCCATTTCCTACACCAGGGGATCTTCCTGACCCAGGGGTCACACCCACATCTCCTGCATTGGCAGGCAGATTCTTTACCACTGAGCCACCTGGGAAGTCGACATATAAAATGCACCATCACACCCAGTCCATACATTAACGCACTATCCTGAAACTCTTTCAGGTGGCTCTGATTGTCACCCAGTGGTCTAGATGAAGAATTTGAGACTCAAAGCTTCTAAGCTTGCCAAAAGCCACAGAGCTACTCACAGCATGGGCCGGATCCTAAGCCAGGGCTCTCTGACTTCGCAGCTGTGCTGGTTCATTTTCCCCTGGCACCTGGCTGCGGTATGGTTCTGAATACTGCGCAGGTGTGAATGCTGGCTGGAGGAGTCTGAGCACCCCATGCCTCGAGAGGTTCTGGTTAGGAGATAAATTCTACCAGTCCCTGAAGCCCCTCTTGATAGAACGAGCATGCCCCCCTGGGAAGAGGAGGCTGGTCTAGAACTCTGTTAAACCCTCCCCCAGCTTTTTGGACCTTCCGATTCCACCCTCCTCCTGGGGACAATGTATATGAATTGCAAGGAAGGGTCTCAGAGGAAATAAACAAGAAATAAACAGCCCTTTAACAGCGCTGCCTTCTCCTCCCCAGCGGTTTTGGTCCAGGAGGAAGGACCATCAGCTCTGGTCTGTGCTGAGTAGATATCTGGGGGCTTTTTCAGAAAGATTCTTAAAATGCAGAGACAGTCTCATATGGTGAGTGCACAGGGACTGTCCAGCTGTTTTGTGACCTGACTATGGCTGTGGCTGGGGAGAGGGCAGGGCACGAGGGTAGGCAGTGCCACAGTGCCCCTCACCTGCCAGGAGGCACTATGGCCAGCAGCTGCTCTCCACCACCATCCACTTCCTCTTCTCTCCCCTCCCCCTGAGGCCTTCCTGGCTTCTTCTCCCAGAGCTCAGCCCACTGGCCTCCAGCCAAGCTGGCACCTGGCAGGTGGATGAAGGCAGGGTGAGTCACAGCTTCCTAGAAAACTGTGGTCTAGACTAACTCCCAAAGGGCAGAGGTCTGTCCAACCAGCCTCTCCCGGAGCCTTGTCCAGCTTGTTCTGTTCCAGGTACTCGAACTGCAATTAGAAGAAAATGGGGACCTACAGGCTCACCCTGGGTGTGGGACCCAGTTTCTGGCTGTGCCTCCCCCCAGTTCAGCTCAGTTCTGTGCTCCCAGGGAGCCATGACACTGGACTCAGAAACTATTTTCTGATTTAATGTATCTCAAACTGGTGGTGTTTAGTCACTAAGTCCAGACTTTTGGCAACTCCACAGACTGTAACATGCCAGGCTTTCCTGTCCTTCACTATCTCCCGGAGTTTGCTCAGACTCGTGTCCATTGAGTCGGTGATGCCGTCCAGCCAGCTCATCCTCTGTCATCCCCTTCTCCTCCTGCCCTCAGTCTTTCCCAGCATCAGGGTCTTTTCCAGTGACTCAGTTCTTCACATCAGGTGGTCAAAGTATTAGAGCTTCAGCTTTGGCAACAGTCCTTCCAATGAATTTTCAGGGTTGATTTCCTTTAGGATGAACTGGTTTGATCTCCTTGCTGTCCAAGGAACTCTTAAGAGTCTTCTCTAGCACCACAGTTTGAAAGGATCAGTTCTTTGTCCCTCAGTTTTCTTTATGATTATACACCCAAAAAGTCAC
This sequence comes from Madoqua kirkii, assembly GCA_006408675.1. Taxonomy (NCBI): domain Eukaryota; kingdom Metazoa; phylum Chordata; class Mammalia; order Artiodactyla; family Bovidae; genus Madoqua; species Madoqua kirkii. The sequence goes on along the minus strand of SJYC01096502.1, from coordinate 35,865 downwards.
CTGCAATCTTGCTAACATATCAGTTCTCATTCAACAAGCCTGGGAGGTGCCGAGCCTCTGCCTCTCTAAGTTCCTGGGGATGCAGTTGTTGCTGGTTCCCACCATTCACACTGAGAATCAGAAGGATCTAACCCTGTCTCCCAGGGTGTGCTGTGGTTCAAAGGGGACACATCCCAGCAAGGGCGGGCAGATGAGGATGGGGAACAGCATCAAGCAATGAAAATATAAGTGCTTGGGGGTCAGGCAAACAGTTACTTCACCTGTCTGAGCCTCAGTTTCCTCTACTGTAAAAAGAAAGCACTAATTTCATTGGAGTTTCTGGTGAATCAAGTGTCCTAACATTCATAAAGTCTGAATTACTGATTTTTAACCAATCAGAATATCAGGGATCACCACATCTGCTTACAGAAGTGCATTCAGGGACTTCGCTGGTACCTCAGTGGATAAGAATTCACCTGCCAATGCAAGAGACACGAGTTCAATCCCTGGTCTGGGAAGGTTCCACATGCCTCGGGACGACTAAGCTCTTGCTCAGCTACTGAGCCTGGGAGCTGCAACTACGGAAACCCACATTGCCTAGAGCCCATGCTCCACCGCAAGAGAGGCCACTGCAATGAGAAGCCCGAGCATTGCGAGGAAGAGTAGCCCCCACTTGTCACAACTAGAGAAAGCCCGAGCAAGGCAACCAAGACCCAACGCAGCCAAAAATACATAAATAAAATTATCTTTAAAAAGTAAGTGCGTTCAACCAAGATGGTGTAAGAATTTTCAATACCCCTGGATATCAAGTAATGATGGATGATGATTCTGAGACACAAGAAATAAAATAAGACCTATGATTGCCTTTGCCTTCCTTCAGAAAGTTTCCAGAGGTGGTGCAGAAATGGGAAACTCAAGAGGAGCTCAGCAGACTCTCTGAGTTGAGGAGACAGAACTGAGTTTGGGGAAAAGTGTTGGAGAAGACTCTTGAGAGGCCCTTGGACTGCAAGGAGATCAAACCAGTTCATCCTAAAGGAGATCAGTCCTGGGTGTTCATTGGAAGGGCTGATGCTGAAGCTGAACCCCCAATACTTTGGCCACCTGATGCAAAGAACTGACTCACTGGAAAATGCCCTGATGCTGGGAAAGATTGAAGGCAGGAGGAGAAGGGGACGACAGAGGATAAGCTGGTTGGATGGCATCACCAACTCAATGGATGGATATGAATTTGAGTAGGCTCCGGGAGTTGGTGATGGACAGGGAGGCCTGGTGTGCTGTAGTCCATAGGGTCACAAAGAGTCGGACACAACTGAGCAACTGAACTGAACTGAACTGAATGCAGTTAGAGGTGGAAGAATAGGGCCCTGGAGAGAAGAGAGCTGCATAGAGAGACCTCCAGAGAGCTGCGGAGGGTTGCTTTGAGTATTTGCCTAGACTGATCAGCTCATGCATGTGAGGAAACTACCCCCCATTATGGAAAGAACCTTCCAAAAGGATGGCCAGGTACAGTGCCTATATAGGATGAACTGGTTTGATCTCCTTGCTGTCCAAGGAACTCTTAAGAGTCTTCTCTAGCACCACAGTTTGAAAGGATCAGTTCTTTGTCCCTCAGTTTTCTTTATGATTATACACCCAAAAAGTCACCTGCAATCTTCTAACATATCAGTTCTCATTCAACAAGCCTGGGAGGTGCCGAGCCTCTGCCTCTCTAAGTTCCTGGGGATGCAGTTGTTGCTGGTTCCCACCATTCACACTGAGAATCAGAAGGATCTAACCCTGTCTCCCAGGGTGTGCTGTGGTTCAAAGGGGACACATCCCAGCAAGGGCGGGCAGATGAGGATGGGGAACAGCATCAAGCAATGAAAATATAAGTGCTTGGGGGTCAGGCAAACAGTTACTTCACCTGTCTGAGCCTCAGTTTCCTCTACTGTAAAAAGAAAGCACTAATTTCATTGGAGTTTCTGGTGAATCAAGTGTCCTAACATTCATAAAGTCTGAATTACTGATTTTTAACCAATCAGAATATCAGGGATCACCACATCTGCTTACAGAAGTGCATTCAGGGACTTCGCTGGTACCTCAGTGGATAAGAATTCACCTGCCAATGCAAGAGACACGAGTTCAATCCCTGGTCTGGGAAGGTTCCACATGCCTCGGGACGACTAAGCTCTTGCTCAGCTACTGAGCCTGGGAGCTGCAACTACGGAAACCCACATTGCCTAGAGCCCATGCTCCACCGCAAGAGAGGCCACTGCAATGAGAAGCCCGAGCATTGCGAGGAAGAGTAGCCCCCACTTGTCACAACTAGAGAAAGCCCGAGCAAGGCAACCAAGACCCAACGCAGCCAAAAATACATAAATAAAATTATCTTTAAAAAGTAAGTGCGTTCAACCAAGATGGTGTAAGAATTTTCAATACCCCTGGATATCAAGTAATGATGGATGATGATTCTGAGACACAAGAAATAAAATAAGACCTATGATTGCCTTTGCCTTCCTTCAGAAAGTTTCCAGAGGTGGTGCAGAAATGGGAAACTCAAGAGGAGCTCAGCAGACTCTCTGAGTTGAGGAGACAGAACTGAGTTTGGGGAAAAGTGTTGGAGAAGACTCTTGAGAGGCCCTTGGACTGCAAGGAGATCAAACCAGTTCATCCTAAAGGAGATCAGTCCTGGGTGTTCATTGGAAGGGCTGATGCTGAAGCTGAACCCCCAATACTTTGGCCACCTGATGCAAAGAACTGACTCACTGGAAAATGCCCTGATGCTGGGAAAGATTGAAGGCAGGAGGAGAAGGGGACGACAGAGGATAAGCTGGTTGGATGGCATCACCAACTCAATGGATGGATATGAATTTGAGTAGGCTCCGGGAGTTGGTGATGGACAGGGAGGCCTGGTGTGCTGTAGTCCATAGGGTCACAAAGAGTCGGACACAACTGAGCAACTGAACTGAACTGAACTGAATGCAGTTAGAGGTGGAAGAATAGGGCCCTGGAGAGAAGAGAGCTGCATAGAGAGACCTCCAGAGAGCTGCGGAGGGTTGCTTTGAGTATTTGCCTAGACTGATCAGCTCATGCATGTGAGGAAACTACCCCCCATTATGGAAAGAACCTTCCAAAAGGATGGCCAGGTACAGTGCCTATTCCCACCAGTCAGAATGGAAAAATTCATAGACACTGAGTATTCAGAAAAGTCTTGCCCCATTAGTGAAGAATAATTAACACCAGAGAGCACTGCTCTGGTCCTGCCTACCAAATCTTAAAGCAAGATTCAAAAGAGTCAAAATGTAATTAAACTACATAGCTCAGTTGGTAAAGAATCCACCTGCAATGCAGGAGACCCCAGTTCAACTCCTGGGTTGGGAAGATCCCCTGGAGAAGGGATAGGCTACCCACTCCAGTATTCTTGGGCTTCCTTTGTGGCTCAGCTGGTAATGAATCTGTCTCCAATGCAGGGGACCTGGGTTCGATCCCTGGGTTGGGAAGATGCCCTGGAGAAGGGAAAAGCTACCCACTCCAGTATTCTGACCTGGAGAATTTTGTGGACTGCATAGTCCATGGGGTCGTGAAGAGTTGGACATGACTGAGTGACTTTCACTTTCACTTTTCAGGAAAAAAGAGTTGAAGAATTTAAAAATATCCAGCACCTAACAAGGTAAAAATCACAATATCTGACATCCAATCAAAGATTACTAGGCTACTAAAGCAGAAAAACATGACTACAGTGGGAAATTAAAAAGCAATCAATTGAAATCAATCCAGAATGACAGAGATGTTAGAGTTAGCACACACAGACATGAATTATTATAATTGTATTCCATGTTGAAAAGCTACATAAAACCATGGCAGAATTATTTTTCAAACACCAAAATCAAATTTCATCTCAATACTATAATGTCCAGATAAAAACCAATACTGCAGGGAATCAGTGGAAGATTAGACATTACAAAAGAAAAGATTAGTAAACTTCAAGATAGTGATAGAAATTATCTAAAATGAAACTGAGAGGAGAAAAAAGATTTTTTAAAAATTAAAAGAGAATCAGTGAGCTCTGGAACAACTTCCAGCAACCTAACATATGTGTAATTGGAATTTCAGAAAGACATGGGGATGCAAACAGAAAATATTTGTTCTGATTCAGTAGGTCTAGGGAGGGCCCCAAGAACTTGGATTACTTACAAGTTTCCAGGTTTAATGCTTTTGGTCCAAAGGTTACACTTTGAGCTACTGCTGTAAGGCAGAAATCAGTAAGCTATATCCTCTGGGCCAAATCTACCTGCTTTTATAAAGTTTTTTTGTTTGGTTGGTTTTGATCTTTTATAAATTTTATTGGGTAGAGAATGGTGTCCACAAACTCTCATGCCATGGCACAGCTTGAGCTCAGTGTGAAGACAAAAGAAAAATATAGGGCCATGAGATCTCAGGAAGGAAAAGTGCACGCAGAGGGGTCACTGAAGATGGCCCAGGACTGATCAAACCCCGGTGTCTCTTACCTGTGGCTGCAGGTGAATGGCCAGATCACAGCCTCCCCATCCCTAGGCAGCTTGGAGACATCACAGCCTCCCAGTCCCACCACAGACCCACTGCATCAGTCTTTCCAAGGAATGGTGGCCTAGGGTTCCCTGTTTTCCGGGCTCAGCAAGCAGTTCCAAATAGGTTCCAAATAGGAAGACTGGTTCCAAATAGGAACAGGAGTACGTCAAGGCTGTATATTGTCACCCTGCTTATTTAACTTATATGCAGAATACGTCATGAGAAACACTGGGCTGGAGGAAGCACAAGCTGGAATCAAGATTGTCAGGAGAAATCAATAACCACAGATATGCAGATGACACCACCCTTATGGCAGAAAGTGAAAAAGAACTAAAGAGCCTCTTGATGAAAGTGAAAGAGCAGAGTGAAAAAGTTGGCTTAAAGCTCAACATTCAGAAAAATAAGATCATGGCATCCAGTCCCATCACTTCATAGCAAATAGATACAGAAACAGTGGCTGACTTTATTTTTCTGGGCTCCAAAATCACTGCACATGGTGATTGCAGCCATGAAATTAAAAGACACTTACTCCTTGGAAGGAAAGTTAGACCAACCTAGACAGCATATTAAAAAGCAGAGACATTACTTTGTCAACAAAGGTCCATCTAGTCAAGGCTATGGTTTTTCCAGCGGTCATGTATGGATGTGACAGTTGGACTATAAAGAAAGCTGAGCACCGAAAAATTGATGCTTTTGAACTGTGGTGTTGGAGAAGACTATTGAGAGTCTTTTGGACTGCAAAGAGATCCAACCAGTCCATCCTGAAGAAGATGAGTCCTGGGTGTTCATTGGAAGGACTGATGTTGAAGCTGAAACTCCAATACTTTGGTCACCTGATGCGAAGAGCTGACTCATTGGAAAAGACCCTGATGCTGGGAAAGATTGAAGGCAGGAGGAGAAGGGGATGACAGTTGGATGCCATCATCGACTCAATGGACATGGGTTTGGGTGGACTATAGGAGTTGGTGATGGACCGGGAGGCCTGGCGTGCTGTGGTTCGTGGAGTCACAAGGAGTCGGACATGACTGAGTGACTGAACTGAACTGACTGACAAGCAGTTCAAATGATGACCCAAGTCTGCAAATGATCTCCAGCCAATTTCTGTGACCCCTCCCAGATATGCAATATCTTGAAATACATTTGAGGATCTCATCAGCATGTTCTTAGAGGGCAGCCACCTATGAGACCAGTAATGTTAATACACCCATTTCACAGATTAGAAAACTGGCCCACACTGAGACCAGCTAGTTCATGGCTCATTTTACTGGGCCTTAATTCCACCCAGAGTCCAAACTGTCTCAAACCTGTGCGTCAAACCTGTGCATCTCAAACTAATCCACAGGTGGGCAAACTTCTCCTAGACAGTATATCTTCTGCTCTGTGGTCCACACAGCCTCTGTTGCAGCAGCTTGACTTTGCCACGGTAGCAGGAAAGCAACTTTAGACATTATGTAAATAAGCAAGCATGACTGTGTTCTGATAAAATTTTATTGATAGACGCTGAAAGTTGAATTTCACACATTTTACATCACAAAATATTTTTGACCTTTTGACTTTCTTCAGCGATGAAGTAGAACTCATACTTTATAGAAAGACAAGAAAAATATACACATAAAACTTTTCTCTGCCCATTTGGGCCTCCTCCCTCCCCTTTACCACTGAGTCAGACATGACTTAGCAACTAAACAAACAACCCTCCCCTTTAGTGTATGTTGTACACCTGCATTAACCAGAGTGCCCAGGAGATAGCACTCCTTCTTAATCTTGTAAAGAGTCACAATGATCCATAATTCCTTGGAAGATAGCCTTCCTTCTTAATCTTGTAAGGGGTCACGATGACCCACTACTTCTTGTACCTGTGGATCTGGGTTGTGTAACTGTCAATACATCATTTGTCTCAAACACTATATAAGTGTGCTTCGACCTCTCAAGGGCAGGGCAGGAGACTCCTCAGGGCTTTCTGAAAGAACATCCCCTGCAATATAATCCTCAGGTTGGCTCAAATAAGATTTTCCATTTCTTTCTTAGATCAGCTACTGATTTATTTTGTCATCGATACCAACCATCTAAAAAAATAAAAACCATTCTTAGCTCACAGGCCATACAAAAACAGGCATCGGGGCAGATTTGGCAGTGGCCATGGTTTGCGAACCCCTGCGTTAATCCATTCACGTATCAGGCAACCGGCCCTCCAAGGCAATAAGCTGGGGTGTCTGAGCCCTGTGGGCAGTTTTGGTCTCAGACCCATCACTTCGCTACCCCAACCCCCGCCCTGCCCCGCTTTGCTCTTTGCTTCTCCATGGATCTGCCCAGCCTGACTTCTTTGACTCCCAGATTTACACCCCACCCCCTTAGGTCTTTAAGTCTGGGCTTCCTAGGTGGCACAGTGGTAAAGAATCTACCTTCAGGAGACACAAGATACATGGGTTTCATCCCTGGGTCGGGAAGATCCCTGGAGTAGAAAATAGCAACCCACTTCAATGCTCTTGCCTGGAAAGTTCCATGGACAGAGAAGCCTGGTGGGCTACTGTCCATCAGATCGCAAAGAGTGGGACAGAAGTGAGCACACACACAGTAATACTTGGCCCCCCAAGCACAGTCACTACTAAAGTCAGTACTAACACTTTGCCATCTTGCCTTAAGTCTAGCCCAGGGCTTCACTGCTTGCTTTCCAGAGATCAGACACATTAATTGCCTACCATTTGGAAATTCAAGGTGGGGGAACTTACCCTGAATTTTAAAAGAAAATCAAATCCTCCCAACCAGTTTACAACCCACAGCCCAAGGTGGGAAGGCCTCCCAGACCCTGGGTAAGCCTGTAGTCAGAATCAAACTGTAGAAGTCACGTTGGTTCCGTGCTTTTCACAAACAGCCCCAGAAGTTCTCGTGTGACACGGACTTTTTTTTCAGTGGATTATTTTAGCTACCAGCCAGCTCTGTGATCTCTCTCCCCCGAGGTCAAGTTCAAAGAGAATTCCAATGTGATTAAGTAAACATATGCAAGTAGTAGATTTATGTGCTACTGTGCTATTCTTTGTGATGTTGGCACTGGGGGTAGGGAATTATCACAGCTCCTGGGTGCTCAGCTTATTTCCTAAGAAATTAACTCATCAGTCCCCACTGTGGAGGAAAGCATGCTTGGGACATTTGAAATTCAAAGTGAAATGCGTTCATGGCTCTATCATTTGAAAAGGAAGAGGAGGACAAGGATCAGGAGGCGGTGATGATGAGCAAGAAAGGACCAGTGAAGAGTGACTGATGAATCTCTGCTGTTTGTGGATGCGCGTGGTTCGTGGAGAGGTGTGGAAGCGAGTTGGATATTTCTGTCCAGCACGACTCAGAAACTGGACTGCAAATGGTACCTGGAGCAGTGGGCTCAAACTGCCCCACGTGGGGAGTTAATGGAAACATGGAGAGCTTCTCGGTTTTAATAAAGTACTTGAGCTATTATCTCAGCACAACCACTGTGTACAGGGACCATGCAGGCTGCTGAGTTAACCAGGCAGTTAGAGTAAAAATAAATTCCCTCTCAGCCTGGCAAGTGGATGCTCTGGTCCTGATCTGCCACCACCAACAAAGGATGTTTGGAACCTGAAGCCCTCCCCAGCCACCCCTTCTCTATCCCCTGGGTACTGGGGCCCTTGTAGGAAAATAGTTAGTAAACAGTAAAACAGAGGAAGTGAGAAGGGGGTCATGTAGAAGTAAACGGAGTCCCTCTCAGATCTGAGAGAGGACAGACCTCATGGGAATGTCTGTGAAATCCATGTTGGCTTCCATAAGACCTCTATGGGCCTCATGGTCGAACTGTGTCTCAGGAGAACCCATCCCATGGGAAAGGGAGCCTGGAGGGGAGCTCTTGACCCAGTCAACAGATTTGTTGGAGAAGAGAGAGACTCTGATTTCCCTGTGGGATTTGTTGTTGCATGGGTTGGTCCCTTAGCCAGCCCCATGGATTCACACGAAACTTTACAGAGAACAGAGTTTAGTGTGTGCTCCTTAAGACTCAGGCTCCGAGGCCAGGCAGCCTGCACCTGGTCCTGCAGTGTCCTCTTAATACCCATGTGACCTGTATAAGTCACGTGACTTCCCTGTGTATATGTGGGATGAAGAAAATGATCTTGTGATTTTCTAGTTCTATCCTTCTTATATCCTTAGCAGGAATAAAGGAGACAGACACATGTGTAAGATAAAAGAAATCTGCTAAAACATACTGTAGTTGATACTGTAGTTGAATTTGAACAGGAAGTATCAGAAGGTTTTCATGATGATTTTTCTTTGACAAAACAACCAGGTCTGAGATTTAGTCACTGAAACAATCACCAATTGAACCAATCGAAGATAAATAAGCATCCCTCACACCCAGATGGGCTTTCTTGTAGCTCAGCTGGTAAAGAATCCACCTGCAAAGCAGGAGACCCCAGTTCAATTCCCGGGTCAGGAAGTTCTGCTGGAAAAGGGATAGGCTACAAAACTGGACTGCAAATGGTACCTGGAGCAGTGGGCTCAAACTGCCCCACGTGGGGAGTTAATGGAAACATGGAGAGCTTCTCGGTTTTAATAAAGTACTTGAGCTATTATCTCAGCACACCCACTGTGTACAGGGACCATGCAGGCTGCTGAGTTAACCAGGCAGTTAGAGTAAAAATAAATTCCCTCTCAGCCTGGCAAGTGGATGCTCTGGTCCTGATCTGCCACCACCAACAAAGGATGTTTGGAACCTGAAGCCCTCCCCAGCCACCCCTTCTCTATCCCCTGGGTACTGGGGCCCTTGTAGGAAAATAGTTAGTAAACAGTAAAACAGAGGAAGTGAGAAGGGGGTCATGTAGAAGTAAACGGAGTCCCTCTCAGATCTGAGAGAGGACAGACCTCATGGGAATGTCTGTGAAATCCATGTTGGCTTCCATAAGACCTCTATGGGCCTCATGGTCGAACTGTGTCTCAGGAGAACCCATCCCATGGGAAAGGGAGCCTGGAGGGGAGCTCTTGACCCAGTCAACAGATTTGTTGGAGAAGAGAGAGACTCTGATTTCCCTGTGGGATTTGTTGTTTGCATGGGTTGGTCCCTTAGCCAGCCCCATGGATTCACACGAAACTTTACAGAGAACAGAGTTTAGTGTGTGCTCCTTAAGACTCAGGCTCCGAGGCCAGGCAGCCTGCACCTGGTCCTGCAGTGTCCTCTTAATACCCATGTGACCTGTATAAGTCACGTGACTTCCCTGTGTATATGTGGGATGAAGAAAATGATCTTGTGATTTTCTAGTTCTATCCTTCTTATATCCTTAGCAGGAATAAAGGAGACAGACACATGTGTAAGATAAAAGAAATCTGCTAAAACATACTGTAGTTGATACTGTAGTTGAATTTGAACAGGAAGTATCAGAAGGTTTTCATGATGATTTTTCTTTGACAAAACAACCAGGTCTGAGATTTAGTCACTGAAACAATCACCAATTGAACCAATCGAAGATAAATAAGCATCCCTCACACCCAGATGGGCTTTCTTGTAGCTCAGCTGGTAAAGAATCCACCTGCAAAGCAGGAGACCCCAGTTCAATTCCCGGGTCAGGAAGTTCTGCTGGAAAAGGGATAGGCTACGCACTCTAGTATTCTTCAGCCTCCCTGTGGCCCAGCTGGTAAAGAATCCACCTGCAGTGTGGGAGACCTGGGTTCGATTCAGAAAGGTATGGCAACCCACTCCAGTATTCTTGCCTGGAGAATCCCCATGGACAGAGGAGGCTGGTGGGCTACAGTCCATAGGGTCGCAAAGAGTTGGACACGGCTGAGCAACTAAGCACACAGCACACCCAGAAAGTGCTTTTAAATACCAGTTCTTACTGAAAGAAATCAAGGGTACTTGGAGAAATGGTTGGTTCAAGGACTGGCTCAGGAAATACACAAGATATCTAAGAGACTAAGCTATCAAAGGGGCATGACAAAAGACTCAAGGGCCACTGGCCGACATTGAGAAAATCTAAGCATCTATAAGGGTAATAGCTGCCAGGGATCAAAACCCACCAAACATACTTAAATCCATAAGTCATGAATGGTCCTAGAGCTAACTAACTGATTACCATTGGCGGATGCTAGAGAACCCATTCATTATTTTGAAAACTGATAAAAATTAAAGCAAAAGAATTAAGCATTTGACCTATCTTTCCAAAAAGGACTGTGCCACTGAGGAAGCAAAGAACTGATAGAGGGGCATTTCTCATTGTAGAAATAACTGAGCTAATAAATAAAGAACAATGATAGAAGGTCAACATTTTGCAGTCCCTAAAAGATCCTTACTCCTTGGAAGGAAAGTTATGACCAACCTAGATAGCATATTAAAAAGCAGAGACATTACTTTGCCAACAAAGGTCCATCTAGTCAAGGCTATGGTATTTCCAGTGGTCATGTATGGATGTGAGACTTGGACTGTGAAGAAAGCTGAGCGCCGAAGAATTGATGCTTTTGAACTGTGGTGTTGGAGAAGACTCTTGAGAGTCCCTTGGACTGCAAGGAGATCCAACCAGTTTACCCTAAAGGAAATCAGTCCTGGCTGTTCATTGGAAGGACTGATGTTGAAGCTGAAACTCCAATACTTTGGCCACCTGATGTGAAGAGCTGATTCATTTGAAAAGACCCTGATGCTGGGAAAGATTGAGGGCAGGAAGAAAAGGGGATGACAGAGGATGAAATGGTTGGATGGCATCATCGACTCAATGGACATGAGTCTGGGTAGGCTGCGGGAGTTGGGGATGGACAGGGAGGCCTGGCATGCTGCGGTTCATGTGGTCACAATGAGTTGGACATGACTGAGCAACTGAACTGAACTGAATAAACTAATGGGCCTAAGCATTGTTACTCAATAGCTGCTAATATCACAGAGAGATAGAGACAGAGAATCAGATTTAAGTGCCTCCTGGTAGAAGAACACAACACCTATGAAGTAATGATAACCAAAAAATAAATAAACAATAACTTGAATCTGATCAAGCTTCTGGATTCAAATACCAATGTGTAGGGAATACAGCAAAGGAACCTGTTAAAGGACACCAAGGGGCTGCAGTCAGACTGTGGAAACCTCACAAACAGCCTGGTTTCTTGTCTGATTTAAATAGCAAGAAAGAAAAGAGATAGAGGGTGAAACTGTAGGTTAAAAGAATGACAAATTTAGAAATAAATGAACCAATCACACTGTGTGGAATTTTGTGGATCCTGATTCAAATAAACAAACTGTTTAAAAAGTTTGACGTCTAAAAGACAACTGGAAATTTGAACACTGACTTGGTATTGGATGCTCTAAAGAAACCATTACAAATTTCTTTTAGGGGTCATAATTTTATTTGGATACTTTTTAAAAAGTAGAGTCCAAGTCTGATGCATCCTTATCTCAGACACATACTGAATTATTATTAATACACGACCTTGTAGACAAACTTTGAGTAGTGTTGGCTGCTGGAAACTTCAGAGCCCGAGCTTTAGTGAAGGTGATGAAACCAGTTCTGCTAAGTCACTTCAGTCGTGTCCGACTCTGCAACCCCATAGACGGCAGCCCACCAGGCTCCCCCATCCCTGGGATTCTCCAGGCAAGAATACTGGAGTGGGTTGCCATTTCCTTCTCCAATGCATGAAAGAGAAAAGTGAAAGTGAAGTTATTCAGTCGTGTCCAACTCTTAGTGACCCCGTGGACTGCAGCCTACCAGGCTCCTCCTTCCATGGATTTTCCAGGCAAGAGTACTGGAGTGGGGTGCCATTGCCTTCTCCAAAGCCAGTTCTAGGGTACCCAAAAATGGTGCCTGATGGAAGACGGCAGATGCCTAGCAGAACCTTGGGTAGCCCATGGCACCCCTGGTGGATGAGGACTTAATCCTGAGCATGCGAAGTGCTAGACATCCTGTGTGTAAGTCGCTCAGTCGCCTCCGACCCTTTGCAACCCCATAGACTGTAGCCTGCCAGGTTCCTCTGTCCATGAGATTTCCCAGGCAAGAATACTGGAGTGGGCTGCCATTTCCTTCTCCAGGGTGTGTATACAACTGGAATAGAATCAGGTTAATTGGCATTATTCCTTGTAACAGGACTCTTCTATACGCACAGGCTGGTAACGTCTCCAGAAATTCAGGTTACATATCATTTACAAAGAGGTAACAATTTCTTGTACAAACCTGGAAGGACTTTTTCTAAATACTCAGATTTCTTGGCAGAATCCAATAGCTTCTTCTATTCAAGGTGGTTTAAACCCTGGTATATTTGGGTTTAAATGCACAGACCCTTCCTTTTCCTTAGAAAATATTTCCTAAACCAATAGTGCTCAGACTTTGAAAGACTCACTTGTTAAAAATACAGGATCTGGGTCATCCACTACTCCAGACTTTTATGAGTGAGTCTAGGAGAACCAGGACTCTTAACAAACTCTCAGACCTCCAGGAAAGGCTCAACTAAGGCTCAACCAAGGCTCAACTAAAGGCTCCCTGTCCCACTGATTCCAGCTGAAGACATTCAGAGCTGCTGTGCTTCTGTTCTGTAAGGCAGGTGTTCACTCTGTGTCTTGACAGTGCTGGAACCCCAAGAGTGGGCCCAGACCACAGTCCCATAGCCAAGGCCAGCTGATAGTCATGACCCTTCCCTGCTGTCCTGACTAGCTGATTACAGGATTCCCAAACTACCCAACTGCTCTATCTTCCTGTGGATCTAGGAACAGGGAGGGACCACTTGGTAGACTGATGACTTGGGGATGGCATGGTTGATCTCTGAGGAAGGGAGGAAGTGCCTACTTTATGCCCAGGACCTTGTGCAGGGAAGAGAAGACCTGGCCTCTGCCCCAAGGGACTCAGAGTCTATGATCTTTATTTTATATCCTCTCCTTTACTACCCTCCACTCCATCGTCACCTGGCCCTGTTGTGGACCAGGACTTCCCGTTTCCCTTGGACCACCCCAGTAATCTCTACTCCACCATCACCACCACTGAAACCCAAGCCCTGAGATCTTCCGGTGGCCAGCACTATTCAGGGTTAATTACAGAGTCCTGGTAAATATTTCAGTATAGGTCTGAGATAAGGATGCCTCTGATGAGGTCTTTGTGGGAAAAAAATCTATAACAGAATTCTCACACCTAAATCTAATTAACAGGGCTTCCCAGGTGGCGCTAACACTTAAGAACCTGCCTGCCGATGCAGAGATGAAAGAGACTTGGGTTTGATCCCTGGGCAGGAAGATTCCCTAGAGGAGGGCACGGCAATCCACTCCAGTATTCTTGCCTGAAGAACCCCATGGACAGAAGAGCCTGGCAGGCTACAGCCCATGGGGTTGCAACAAGTCAGCACATGCCCATGGAATTTTCCAGGCAAGAATACTGGAGTGGGTTTTCCATGCCCTCCCCCAGGGGATCTTCCCAACCCAGAGATCGAAACCCTATCTCTTGCATCTCCTGCATTGTCAAGAGAATTCTTTACCACTAGCACCATATGAGAAGTCCTATAGAAGTATTATATAACTCAGGTATTGACACAAGAGAAATCAAAATAGGTATTCACCTAAAAACTGTACATAAATATTCATGGCAGCATTATTCATAATAGCCAAAAAGTAAAAACAAAAAACCTCACAAATATCCATCAACTGATATATGGAAAAATAAAATGTGGTGAAGTGAAGTGAAATTCACTGAGTTGTGTCCAACTCTTTGCGACTCCATGGACTAAAGAGTCCATGGAATTTTCTAGGCTAGAATGGGAGTGGGTAGCCTGTCCCTTCTCCAGGGGATCTTCCTGACCCAGGAATCACATCAGGGTCTCCTGCATTGCAGGTGATACTTTACCAACTGAGCTAACAGGGAAGCCCATAAAATGTGGTATAGCCTTAAAATGAAATGTTATTCAGGCATAAAAAGAAATGAAGAACTGATTTGTGCTGTGCATGAATCTTGAAATTATCATGCCAGATATCTATACGCACAGGCTGGTAACGTCTCCAGAAATTCAGGTTACATATCATTTACAAAGAGGTAACAATTTCTTGTACAAACCTGGAAGGACTTTTTCTAAATACTCAGATTTCTTGGCAGAATCCAATAGCTTCTTCTATTCAAGGTGGTTTAAACCCTGGTATATTTGGGTTTAAATGCACAGACCCTTCCTTTTCCTTAGAAAATATTTCCTAAACCAATAGTGCTCAGACTTTGAAAGACTCACTTGTTAAAAATACAGGATCTGGGTCATCCACTACTCCAGACTTTTATGAGTGAGTCTAGGAGAACCAGGACTCTTAACAAACTCTCAGACCTCCAGGAAAGGCTCAACTAAGGCTCAACCAAGGCTCAACTAAAGGCTCCCCGTCCCACTGATTCCAGCTGAAGACATTCAGAACTGCTGTGCTTCTGTTCTGTAAGGCAGGTGTTCACTCTGTGTCTTGACAGTGCTGGAACCCCAAGAGTGGGCCCAGACCACAGTCCCATAGCCAAGGCCAGCTGATAGTCATGACCCTTCCCTGCTGTCCTGACTAGCTGATTACAGGATTCCCAAACTACCCAACTGCTCTATCTTCCTGTGGATCTAGGAACAGGGAGGGACCACTTGGTAGACTGATGACTTGGGGATGGCATGGTTGATCTCTGAGGAAGGGAGGAAGTGCCTACTTTATGCCCAGGACCTTGTGCAGGGAAGAGAAGACCTGGCCTCTGCCCCAAGGGACTCAGAGTCTATGATCTTTATTTTATATCCTCTCCTTTACTACCCTCCACTCCATCGTCACCTGGCCCTGTTGTGGACCAGGACTTCCCGTTTCCCTTGGACCACCCCAGTAATCTCTACTCCACCTCACCACCACTGAAACCCAAGCCCTGAGATCTTCCGGTGGCCAGCACTATTCAGGGTTAATTACAGAGTCCTGGTAAATATTTCAGTATAGGTCTGAGATAAGGATGCCTCTGATGAGGTCTTTGTGGGAAAAAAATCTATAACAGAATTCTCACACCTAAATCTAATTAACAGGGCTTCCCAGGTGGCGCTAACCCTTAAGAACCTGCCTGCCGATGCAGAGATGAAAGAGACTTGGGTTTGATCCCTGGGCAGGAAGATTCCCTAGAGGAGGGCACGGCAATCCACTCCAGTATTCTTGCCTGAAGAACCCCATGGACAGAAGAGCCTGGCAGGCTACAGCCCATGGGGTTGCAACAAGTCAGCACATGCCCATGGAATTTTCCAGGCAAGAATACTGGAGTGGGTTTTCCATGCCCTCCCCCAGGGGATCTTCCCAACCCAGAGATCGAAACCCTATCTCTTGCATCTCCTGCATTGTCAAGAGAATTCTTTACCACTAGCACCATATGAGAAGTCCTATAGAAGTATTATATAACTCAGGTATTGACACAAGAGAAATCAAAATAGGTATTCACCTAAAAACTGTACATAAATATTCATGGCAGCATTATTCATAATAGCCAAAAAGTAAAAACAAAAAACCTCACAAATATCCATCAACTGATATATGGAAAAATAAAATGTGGTGAAGTGAAGTGAAATTCACTGAGTTGTGTCCAACTCTTTGCGACTCCATGGACTAAAGAGTCCATGGAATTTTCTAGGCTAGAATGGGAGTGGGTAGCCTGTCCCTTCTCCAGGGGATCTTCCTGACCCAGGAATCACATCAGGGTCTCCTGCATTGCAGGTGATACTTTACCAACTGAGCTAACAGGGAAGCCCATAAAATGTGGTATAGCCTTAAAATGAAATGTTATTCAGGCATAAAAAGAAATGAAGAACTGATTTGTGCTGTGCATGAATCTTGAAATTATCATGCCAGATAAAAGAGATAAGCACAAAAATCTACATACTGAATGCCCTATTTATACAAAGTATCCAGAAAAGGTAAATCTATAGGTACAGAAAATAGTCAGTGACTGCCTGGGGCTAGGGGAGGGGAAATGGAAAGTGACAGCTTTGAGTACTGAATTTTTCTCCCCCTAACTTTTGGGAGCACTGTGTGGCATGGCGGGGGGGAATCTCAGTTTCTCAGAGATGGAACCTGCACCCCTACAGCAGAAACTCAGAATCTTAACTATTGTATCGCCAGGGAAGTAAGTCCCTGAATACAGAGAGTGATGAAAATGTTCTGCAGTTAGAGGTGATGGTCACAAAACTCTGTGAATATAATAAAAACCACTGAATTGTGCACTTTAAAACAGTGACTATTATGGAATGTGAATTACATCTCAAAACAAACAGAACAGCTGACGACAAGCCAGCCAAGAGTCTACCCAACCATCAGCCTCTCAGCCCTGCTCTGACACCCAACACCGTGTCCAGAGCAGCCTCACACAGCCAGAGTCCCGCACGTGGGGACCCTCCCACCCATGTCTGCTGCTGAGGGGGCAGCTGGCATTTCTTACCACGTGACATTGGGTAGAAGGCCCCACCCTTGCAGCTAACCAGCTGGGGGAGTGGCCTGGACCACCCACTGCCCAGCCAGAAACTGGTGACTTCAGCTGCCTCACTCGAGATGAGAGCCTAGGTCGGGTGGATCTCTCCCTCCTTCTCTCTCTGGAATCTGGAACTGGAGAAGAAAGGGCAGAAGAAATGAGAGAGACCTGCATTCCAAGCAGACCTGGGAGCTGGTGAACAGGCAAAAGACAAAGGATGTGGCAAGGATGTGAAAGCCAGGGAGGGCAGTCAGAAGGGAGCAGGAAGAGTGGCCAGCAGGGCGGCTGTCTTCTCCCTTCCAGGACTGCGTGGCACTTGGACTCCTGTCCTGGACTGCATGGACTTGGATTCCCGAGTCCCTGTCGTGTCTTTTTGATTTTCTGGGTGTGCTGGGCCTTTGTTGAGGCCCATGGGCTTCTAAAGTCCTGGCCCGCAGGCTCAGTAGCAAGAGTGTGTGGGCTTAGCTGCCCTTCAGTACATGAAGTCTTAGTTCCCCAAACAGGGATCAGATCCACATCCCCTGCACTGGAAGACGGATTCTTAACCACTGGACCACCAGAGAAGTCCCTCCTGTGGTGTCTTTACTGCAGCTACCAGTTTGAATGAGGTCTGTTCTTTGCATTGAAAAGAGCCTGATGCCACCCAGCAGGCATTTGTAAACCCACGTTGGATAGACCAGCTCCCCTGGATTCATAGCCTTTGGGATGAATTCTTTGGTATCACAGAAAATGGCAACTTTCTAATGGTCTTTTCCAGAGTCCAGCTGAGAGAGCATCAGGCCATCTACCTGAGATTCTCTATGTAGAACTCCAGGGTCCACTTTAGATGCTGGCTTCAGAAGCTCTACCAGCAATAAGAAGATAATACACAAGATGTAGTTTTCTGCAGCACTGACCAGTTACCATCCTGGTGTCCTTCTTTACTTTTCTTTGTCTTTTGACTTATTTGACATGATTTAGCCTCTTCAATCCCCTCAAGCTAGCCCAGTCTCTATAAGACTGATGACTGGTATGGAATAATAAAGGTAGTCAAACCAAATATCTTATCTGGAGTGACCTTGAACTTATCAGTATTCTTCAAAGTAGGGAGAAGACATTTCACATCTCGCTTTTAATGAGGGAAGGAAAAAAAAAAAACTGTTGCTGGAAATATTTACCTTTCATCTACCGCGCTGAGAGATGGGGGAGATTTGTCGGCTTTGATCTCCACTTGTTTAATTACTGGGAAATGAAGTGTACGCGAGCCAGCGGGATCATGAAGTCTCACTCTTGCTGCAAAAGATGGCAGCTGGGGACCCAGCAGCCTGGACTTTCATTTTCCCAGATCAAAGTTGAGCAGCACCAAGATGGAAGTAATAGCCTGATGAGATGCACCTGAAGAAGAACCAGGTGGTAGGGACTTGACCAAGGGGTCACTGGAACAGCGTACCCATGGGGTCTTCCCTTCTTGCCTCGCACCCTAAGAGCAGAGCAGCGTGATAGTCCACGGCTCTGTGTGGCCTGCCTGACCAAGTGTCTGCCCACATACCACATGCCAGACCCCAACCTGAGGCAAACCCAGTGCACCTGAGCATCGTGGCCTTGGTTCTGACCACTGTCCATGCATTCCTAGTGCCTGACTCCCAGCTGGACCTCCCAGCTACAACTTCAGGTCAGTCCTCTTCTGAGCCTCACCTGCCCAGTCCAGGTGAGTGGATACAATCCCAAGAATAAGACCAGGAAACTGAAAACAAGACAAAAGTTGGCCTGCTTCATGGACAGGCTGCCCATGATGTAGGAGATGGAACTGGGCCTCTGGGCATGCGGAGGCTGATGGGATAAAGATGGGTAACCTTTAGGGGAGGGCACTGTCAGTCTCGATGGATAGCATCCCACCATCCTAACACAGGGGTAGCTCCGCCCCTGTGTTTGTGTGCTCAGTTGCTCAGTCATACCTGACTCTGCAACCCCATGGACTCTAGCCTGCCAGGCTACTCTACCATGCTCATCTCTAAAGGGAGGGTGTTAAATGAGACATTCTTGAAGAACATTCCCTCTTTAACATTATCTGTCTTTATAATTATGAACTGCGGTGCTAGAAAAGACTGTTGAGAGTCCCTGGACAGCAAGCAGATCAAACTAGTCCATCCTAAAGGAAATCAACCCTGAATATTCATAGGAAGGACTGATGTGGAAGCTGAAACTCCAATGCTTTGGCCACTTGGTGTGAAGAGCTGATTCACTGGGGAATACCCTGATGTTTGGAAAGATTGAGGGCAGGGGGAGAAGGGGACAACAGAGGATGAGATGGTTGGATGGCATCACTGACTTGATGGACATGAGTTTGAGCAAGCTCCGGGAGATGATGAAGGACAGGGAAGCCTGGCACACTGCAGTCCATGGGGCTGGGGTAGCAAAGAGTCGGACATGATTGAGTGACTGAACGATAACAACAAATCCTTATGATTCTATTTATTGAGCCTCTTCTGTAACCAGAACTGTGCTAGCTCCCAAAGAAGGCACATGGGATAATCATGGTGGTGGTGGTAGCCGTTCACATTTACTGAACCGTCATGATGTGCCCAGTGCTGTACAAAGATTAACTCATTCAATCTTCAGAAATAACTATTGTGTGTTATCCCATTTGACAGATGAGGAAACTGAGGCCAGAGAGGTTACTTAACTTACCCAAGTTCATACAACTGTTAAGTGATATACCATGTTCTCAAGATATTAAACTTCTCTCACATTCCAAACAAGGAGACAGACAAATCCACCTGAAACAACATAAGGGAAAATATGATATAGGATTAAATTGTGCAAAACAAATGTTCAACCCAAAAGCAGGAATCAGCAAACTATGGCACATGCAGCCAACAATCCACTACCTGTTGTTATAAATAAAGTTTTATTGAAACACAGCCACACCCATTTAGTGCGGATTGTCTATGGTGGCTTTCATGCCACATTGGCAAAGCCAAGTGGTTGCCACAGAAAGCATGTGTCTATAAGCCTAAAATTATTCACTGCCTCCTCAGAGTTTGCCACCCCCTCTCTAATGGTGACCAACTGGCTAACTGGTTTAATATATTAACAGTGATCATCTTGAAGTAGTTGGATATTTTTACTTCTTTATTCTATTCCCTATTATATGAACGTGTACAATGATAATGTATTATCTTTACAGACAGAAAAGAAAATGTCACCAGGAGAACCCTTCTCTATATTCGTATAGAATCATGAATTTCTGGTCCATAGTAAACGTAAACCTCTGCTCTCTCTACCAATTCCACTTACTACCAACTCTGGAGTGAAATCTGATGGTCCTTGAAGTGACCTTCTTATTGACTCAGGAGACTAGAGCCCACCTTTGGAGGCTGAAATGGGAGCACCAAGCCCCAAGGAGGCCTCTGTGGAGATGCTGAAGAAAAGTGTTCCCTTCCCAACCATCTGCAAGGAAATTACCCATGAAACCAATTCTAACCATGCGTTTAAAAACTCCTTCCATCCAAGTCATAATATTTTTAGAGTGAGATTTACTTTACAATATTTTAGTAACTGCAGTGTTGCAGCTAGGAGTTCTTTGTAGCTGGTCTCAGGGGCTTTCCTGGGACGTTGCACTTAATGAGGTTTATAATTCAATAAAACTACATCTGCATCTTTAATTATGCCTAACATTTAATCTTCATTGCTCCACTTGAATTGGAAGAGCTAAAATTAGGTCCACTGTAGTTTAATCTGATAATAAACATCCATGACATTTAGAGCAAAAATGTACTCATTTCATTAGAGTGGCCGACACATTTACCATTTGCCTGAACTGAATAAATATTCTCAACAGTCCCTCCGACTGTAACGGAGAACATTGTTTTAAGCTATCCCCTGTAGATTCCTGGAACTCTGGAGCTGACAAGGACCTTGGAGGTTAAGCAGTCTAAGTACTACTTTTCACAGGAGGTCACTGAGGCTCAGAGAGCTGAAGTCATTTGTCCAACGTCACACAGCAAGTTAGCAGACAGAGGATATTGCAGGAAATAAGACCCAGGACTCTTAGATCCCTGCCCCGTGTTCTATTTGCCATTCCTCTATTGCTACGTTTGCATATACAGCTAAAGTAGGACACAATTACTTGTTGGCCAAGACTCCCTCTGGGCCATCACCACCAGCCTTTATATGGAATGCAGACAAGCTGTCATTCAAGTACCTATACTGAGCATCGTGCCCTAATCCCAAAGTCAAAGCAATCACAAAATATAAAAAGAGAAAATTAATAAAACACACCATCATTGAAAAGAAAATCAGTATTTCCAAGGACAAAAACTCAATAAAGCAAAACATTAAATGAACTGAAGCTTGAGCTATTTGCCTGCAAATCTAGAAGGAGGCAGAGGTGGTTAGCAATTTAATTCCACCAGTAACCAAAACTGCCCCATTAAAGACCAAGGATGAAACTCAGGCTCTTTTTTTTTTTTTCCCAGTTTGTTCTTTGGTTTATTGATTTTTCTTTTGTACTGGGGTATAGCCAATTAGCAAACAATGTTGTGAGAGTTTCAGGTGAACAGCAAAGGGACCCAGCCATATATACACATGTATCCATTCTTCTCCAAAGTCCCCTCCCATCCAGGCCACCACAGAACACTGAGTGGAGTTCCATGTGCTAGACAGTAGGCCTTTGTCAACTATCCATTTTAAACACAACAGTATGTATGTGTCCGTCTCAAACTCCCCAACTATCCCTTTCCTCCATTCCACCCCCCCGCCCCTCACAATCATAAGTTTGTTCTCCAACTCTGTGACAAGACCCAGGCTCTTTGATTTAAGCCGAGACAGAGGCTAAAAAATCAGGGAGTGACACAGCTAGACAATCACAATTTGGCAAGTATCATAGTAATACTTAATAATAATAATTCAGGCAAGAATCATTAGTAGATGCTAAAACCTGTGGATAAAAATTTGAGGATAAACAAGATATTTACATAGTCTCAAAGACTTCCCCAGAAAATGCCAGTTACTTACAAAGAGGAAGCTATTAACTGCGAAAGTGGAGAAGGCTTACGGACACCACCTGGATCAGGTGGCCAAAGTTCACATCAGCAGCGGTGGCACAAAGAAGAGCACAGCATCACTTTCTGGACTCTTTCCACTTCACTGGGCTGCGTAGTTTGCCTTTGACTCATTCTCACCGTAAACCCATCTGTTCTCTGCTTCCGCACTATCTTGAACCATCATCTCTTAGGAGGCATGGATTGGTCTGCTCCATTTATCTGGAAGGAGCTGGTCAAGAGACAGATGTTTCTGATTCCTCACAAGAGTTTTTACACCTAATTTCTCACTGACCCTCGTAGTCTGAAAATTAAGGAAAACGTATTTTTCTCCCTTTAAAAAAAAATCCAAAAAATATGCACAGAGAGGTTAAGCCACCAGCCCAAAGTCACACAGCCAGCAAGTGGTTGAGCCCATATCTCCTGGCTCCAATGGTGAGATACTGCAGTACATGTGGCAGTTGACTCCCCAACCCCATCCCCCTCAGTTGTGGCCACAGTTGTTTCAGGGACTGACCCTGCCTCCAGGTGGGCCCCACTTCAGTTCTGAGGTTCAGTGACTCAGTCGTGTCTGACTCCTTGCAACCCCATGGACTGCAGCACGCCAGGCTTCCCTGTCCATCACCAACTCCCGGAGCCTGGTCAAACTCATGTTCATAGAGTTGGTGATTCCATCCAATCATCTCATCCTCTGTCGTCCCCTTCTCCTCCTTCCTTCAGTCTTTCCCCAGCATCAGAGTCTTTTCCAAGGAGTCAGTTCTTCGCATCAGGTGGCCAAAGTACCAGAGTTTCAGCTTTAGCATCAGTCCTTCCAATGAATATTCAGGGCTCATTTCCTTTAGGATGGATTGGTTGGATCTCCTTGCAGTCCAAGGGACTCTCAAGAGTCTTCTCCAACACCACAGTTCAAAAGCATCAATTCTTTGGTGCTCAGCTTTCTTTAAAATCCACCTCTCACATCCATACATGACATCAAAGGGCAGGCAGAATGAAAACCACAATCACAGAAAACTAACCAATCTGATCACATGGACTACAGCCTTGTCTAACTCAATGAAACTATGAGCAATGCCATGTAAGGCCACCAAAGATGGACGGGTCATGGTTGAGAGTTCTGACAAAATATGGTCCATTGGAAAGGGAATGGCAAACCACTTCACTATTCTTGGCTTGGGAACCCCATGAGCAGTATGAAAAGGGCTCCACTTAATGCCAATCATGAAAGCCCCTCTCTCTTCTTCAGCAACTGAAGCAAGAGCTCAGGCCTAAGCTGATCAGCAGGTGCCATTCCCCTGGGTCTGGGGAGCGGTTCTAGCCAATGAGACATGATAAGAAGTCTGTTGGGAGTTTTAATTCTTATGCTTCCTTACTTTTAAGAACAAGATTAGGAAGCTTCTCTCTCTTCCTAAGATAAATATAGAAGATAAATCAGCTTGCTGCTGGCAGTAGTTCTAAAAGAAGGGAACCAGCCCTAGAACTAAACTAACACTGGATGGTGGAAGAGAGAAGAAACAAGGACCAAGCATCCATGATGACCTTGTGAAGTGCAATGTCAGAAGATGTCGAAACCACATTAAGTTGGGTCATCTGATCATTGCAGTCAAAAGTATCTTCCTGAGGCTTCCCTGGTCAGCTGTAAAGACTCCGCCTGCCAATGCAGAAGACACAGGTTCAATCCCTGATCCCAGAGGATCCCACATGCATCAGAGCAACTAAGTCCATGCACCACAACTATTGAGCCTGTACTCCAGAGCCTGGGAGTCACAACTGCTGAAGCCCTTGCAGCTAGAGCCGGTGCTCTGCAACAAAAAAGTCACCGAATGAGAAGCCTGCGCAGGGCAGCTGGAGAGGAGCCCCAGCTCGCTGCAAACCAGAGAAAATTCAAGCGCAGCAAAGAAGACCCAGCACAGCCACAAGAAAATAAACAAAAATCATTCATTAAAAAAAAAAAAAGCACCTTTCTGGTTACAGGCCCCTTCTTCCCTGAGGCAGCCTGGCAAATGCGGAGCCCAGCAGTCCAAGTGTGCCATTCAGCCCCAAGGTAATAATGACACCTGCCTCATCAGCCCCCATACTCCCCCGCTGTCCTCAAATGGCTGTTTGTTGACACTGCCTCTCTGAGCTGTTTTAAATTTGCAGGGAAGGCGGTTCTATGGTGCTGTGAGTCATCCTTCCAAGAAGCAGCCTTCATGCTAAGGCAGGGTGAAGATGCGTCTGTTCCTAGTACCCACTGCCCCTTCTCCTCCCCCACAAAGGGCATCTTTCCTCCGGAATCCAGTTTCTTCCTCACTGCACAGCAGGTCCCAGTCCTGTTGCTTGCTGCTTCCAGTTATTCGCTTGGAATCAGAGCCGCTGGGAAGTCAAAACCAGCCTTACTCTACCAGCGTGAAAAGGAGACACCGAAGCAGCCTTTTGGCTTCACAGAGGGAAGGATCTGGGATTTGTCTCCTCTTCCTATGAACATCAGGGCTCCTGCCTACATGGGTCTATGATTACACAGCCATTTGGAAATTCTGTGAATTGGAAGCAGCACTGTCGTTGATTTCCTACAAAGAAGAGGCAGCGGGAGAAGTCTTCCGGCAGAGGGACACAAGGGCGGCCATCTGGCTGGAAGTCGCTGTATTTACATAAGTTGTCGCTTCCCTTCGGGTGGCGAGGAGCAGTGTGTTAGGGAAGGGGTGCTGATGACTAAGGCCATGCTTGACACCACATACTGATCAGGTTTATATTTAATTTTTTATTTTCTGTATTTTATGTGCTTTATAAAGCATTGTAAGGGATAGAGACTGACCCTCCCGGGCCTGGCTAATTGCTAAAGACAGTGAAAAACTTGCCTTCAGTATGCCATTCTATGCCAGCCAACCAACCAACCCAAAGCCCATACCTCTGCCCCCTCCTTTATATAATTTTCTCATACCACGCTGATGTTTCCCCTGTCCTAAATCACTCCCTAGGCCAGGCGCAGACATACAGAGACCACCGTTATAGCCCAGAGCCCATTCACATTACTCAGACTATACAATCCTGGGGGTGGTTTAGACACTAAGTCGTGTCCGACTCTTTGTGACCTCAAGGACTGTAGCTCACCAGGCTCCTCTGTCCACGGGATTGTCCAGGCAATGGAGTGGATTGCCATTTCCTTCTTTAGGGGATCTTCCTGACCCAGGGAATGAACCCTGGACTCCTGCATTGCAGGCGGACTCTTCACTGACTGAACTACCAGGGGAGCCAGCCATAATACAATCCTAAACTTATTCAAAGTGGCCAGCCATGGCTGCCCGTTCCTTCCCACGGAAACCTCAGCAAAGGCTCCGGCCGTGCCCTCTCCTCCCTGCTTCACTCCTGACGTACCCAGGTGCTTCCCCAGGTGACTCTGCAGAGCACGGCGTGTCTCCTGCTTTGGGGAACTGTGGGTAATAAACTCTTCTTTTAAAGCAATTAAGTTTCCATGCCTATCATCTTACCATAATCTGATTAAGCCAGATCAGACAGCAAGAGGAAGAGAGCATGATTGTAGGTAATGCCTACCACACTGCAAAGGAGGAATTATTAGCTCCATTTCTCATGTGCATAAAGTGAAGCTCAGACAGTTGAATAACTTGCTGCTGTTGGTTAACAGGGAATACTGATCATGAGCTAAGGGTGCTGCAGTCACCCTCTTTTTTGCAGAGATATGTGAAATTTTAGAAATACTGTTATTTGGCAGGAGAGTTGAGTACTATTCATCAAAATTAAAAGTTTTATTTTAGGAGGGAAATTTCTTAGTCTTAGTTAGTAGAGATGAAATATGTGAGTCCATTCAGAGGAGCTATTGGGGAAAACTGACAGAATAACTCGCAGGAACTGGCCGGCATTATTGCATCAAATCTCCTGGGTTTTTTGTTTACATTCTTACAACCTCAAGAGGAGGCAAGCCAAGTTGGAATGAGGCCAGCGGAGCAGAGGGTCCAGCTGAGACTGAACTCGAAGTCCCTCTCCAGGGTATCCAGTGACAAAACAGGCCGCCCCCATCATGTCGGTGATGTGATTACATAAGGAAAACCACATGCAGGAAGTAAACATTCATTAGAGGAAGAGCAACACATGGTCTTGCTGTTACTCATATCTGGCCTGGGGACCAGCAGCAACCGCATCACTCATGATGTTAGAGATGCAGAATCTCCAGCCACATCCCAGACTCCTCGAACCGGAATCTGCAAGTTAACAAGATCGTTGGATGCTTCACATGCGTGTCACAGTTTGGAAAGCTCTAGTCTTTATAGTTCCACACTTGAGAATGGGGGACAGTGGGGAAACGATTAGGATGTGATTGAAGGATGAGATCAGAGATGGACTGAAGCCGTAACTGGAAGGACTTGTCCTGAGTCTGTGTGTATGGTGCCTCTTTGTTACAGACCCGATAGAGCTCCCATTGCTGTCCTGGTGAGGTTGTCAGGGTATCACCAACTCATCCCGGATAATCCTTTGTCATGGTGAGGGGAGTGATGTCTTATGCATTATGGGCTTCTTTAAAAACTAATGTACATTTTCTCCCAGCACACCTCGTAGCCTGTCTTCTGCATCAGCCACCCTGCCTTTAGACACGTTATCTTTACTTTCCATCCCCTTCCCAACTGGCCTGTCTTCTGCACAACCTCCTGGCTTGCTTCCACCTTCTATCATTCTCCTCTTCACTGCCCACCCTGAGTAGCCTCACAAAATCCCAGAAGGTGATTCTAGTCTCTGGAAACAAATTTCGCTGCATGAATCAGAAAACTAGGGACTTCCCTGGTAGTCCAGTGGCTAAGACACTGGACTCCCAGTGTAGAGGGCCCAGGTTCAATCCCTGGTCAGGGAACTAGATCCCACACGCCACAACCAAGATTGAAGATCCTGCATGCTGCAACTAAGACCTGGTGCAGACAAATAAATTCTTTAAAAAAAAAAAAAGCGGGGGGGGGGTGTGGAATAAAAAGTATCATAAGTATCCCAGGTCTCAGTTTCCCATATCAAAGTTCTGGGAGTCAGTGTCCAAGGTTTGTACTCCAGTCCCCTTATTCCTTCCACTAGGCTTTGTATCACAGCTGGGAGTGCACTCTGCTGTAGCAGGGGCATCATGTGTGTTCCCAGCTCAGAAAGGAGAAAACGGATGAGATAGGCCTAAATCCACCCTTTAAGGACATTTTCCAGGATTTTGCTGACATTTTGGATGGTGGTGTTATTATTGTTCAGTCACTAAGTCATGTCTGACTCTGCGACCCCCTGGACCACAGCACACCAGGCTCCCCTGTCCTTCACTATCTCCCCAAGTTTGCTCCAAATCATGTCCCTTGAGCTGGTGATGCTATCTAATCACCTCATCCTCTGTCACCCCCTTCTCTTCCTGCCCTCAATCTTTCCCAGTACTAGGGTCTTTTCCAGTGAGTCAGCTCTTCGCATCAGGTGGCCAAAGTATTAGACCTTCAATATCAGTCTTTCCGATATTCATTGTTGACTTCCTTCAGGACTGACAGGTTTGATCTCCTTTAAGTCCAAGGAACTCTCAAGGGTCTTCTTCAGCACCACAAGGTAAAAGCATCAATTCTTCGGCACTCAGCTTTCCTTCTGGTCCAACTTTCACATGCATACATGACTACTGCAAAAGCCACAGTATATGGCTATATGGATGTAAGAATGTAAAGGACTTTTGATACCATGGGTGACGACAAGAAAAATCTAGACAAAAGTTAAAATCTTTCCCAACAGGTCTAGCAAGGAGTAGAAGGAAGCTTTGATGAAGTGAATTCCAAAAACCCATTCATAGGTTAGCAGAGGGCCACAGCAACTGCCCTGGCCTGAGAAAGGGTGGGCAACCAATCTGGGCACATGTGGCAACACGGAGGGGAGAAACGGTCCAGGAATGAGGAGAGACCAGCTCAGTCTTAGCTGCCTGTGTAGCTGTCAGGGTTGATTAGAGAAACAAAACTACCACTGTCAGAGAAACAGGGATTAATCTCATGAGTTTGAAAGCTGGGGACCTGGTGAAGCAGACTCACAGGCTGTTGCCTCTGAACTAGAATTAAGCCTTAAATCACCAGAGGTCAGTCTGACCGGCAACCAGAAAGGAAAATTGAATGTGGACAAAGGAAGGGACAAATTAGAATCACAAGGATGAACTGAAACTTGTGAGGACAGATTGGAACCCACAGCTGTCACTCAAAGTTTCTAATCTGAATGCTCTGGATGATTTACAGGAAAAGCCAACAGCCTTTGCCTCAGAAGTACAGCTGACCTACAAGCAGAGAAGTATAGGCTCTCAAGGGAGCTAGAGAGCTGGCCGTCAAGGTAAGCGTTCCCACTGTTCTCACTGACCCTCCGAATGTCCAACAATGGACCTTCAGCTTCACTTCTATCTGCCAGATCTTGGGCAAAATGTCTCTTGGGGCCTCAACTCACCTAGAAGTACAGAGAAGGAAATTCTCGGAAACATAGTTCTCGTTCAGCCAAACTGACAAAGTACAGAGCTGCCACAGACCGTGTGCAGGCTGGCAGGAGGACATCCGAAAGAATTCCAGCGGGAATCTGAAAGAATCCCAAGCGCAAAAACAAATTACTCAGCCCAACAATGCTGCTCTGTCAAAGCCGTTGCCAAAGAAGGAAGGAGTCTTGAAGAAAGGGTAGGTGAAGGAAGGAGTCTTGAAGAAAGGGTAGGTGAGCAGAGACAAATCTCTCAGTCCTTCTCAGCTTCCTGATGATCATGGTGGTTGGATGTGGGGGCCCCGAGGAGTTCGCTGAATGCACAAAACCAAAAATATCTAAAACTCTAATCCAACCTCCTCCCAATTCAAATACTAACCGGAGAAAAAAGCTGGAAGACAAATGAGAGTTTACCTTAAACCAGATAAACTGTTGATCTAATTAAGGCTGCAGTCCAACCAGACTCAAGGAGGAATGACTGATTCAATCTCTCACACTATCTGCAAGACAGAGGAGTGGGTTTGCCTGTTCTGGAAAACAAAGCAAAAATATTATACTTTACTCTCCAAACAAAAAAGATTATGAAACATGCAAAGAAGCTAGAATGTGTAACCAAAAGTCAGGAAAATCATAGTCAATAGAAACAGATCCATAGATAAATACTAGTTAATGGATTGACAGATAAGAAATTTAAATCAACTCTTACAAATATATTAGGTTATAGGAAGAGATTAATGTGGTGACTGAATATATAGGTTATTTCAAGATAAAAGGAAAAAAGTTAAAATTGAAAAAATTATAACGATATGCTATAGGATTTAAAGTGCATGTAAAAGTGAAATAGGACAACAACAGCACATAGTAAAGGTTCTTATATTATTCATGAATTTGAGGTAGACTATGATAAATTATACAGTCAGCAAAAACAAGACTGGGAGCCGACTGTGGCTCAGATCATGAACTCCTTATTGCCAAGTTCAGACTTAAATTGAAGAAAGTAGAGAAAACCACTGGACCATTCAGGTATGACCTAAATCAAATCCTTTATGATTATACAGTGGAAGTGACAAATAGATTCAAGGGATTAGATCTGACAGAGTGCCTGAAGAACTATGGACAGAGGTTCCTGACATTGTACAGGACAAAGACTAATAGAGTTTCGCCAAGAAAATGCACTGGTCATAGCAAACACCCTCTTCCAACAACACAAGAGAAGACTCTACACATAGACATCACCAGATGGTCAACACCAAAATCAGATTGATTATATTCTTTGCAGCCAAAGATGGAGAAGTTCTATACAGTCAACAAAAACAAGACCAGGAGCTGACTGTGGCTCAGATTATGAACTCCTTATTACCAAATTCAGACTTAAATTGAAGAAAGTAGGGAAAATCACTAGACCATTCAGATATGACCTAAATCAAATAATAGTATTATAGTACTATAAAATCTAAATTATATAAAATAGATATACTTTAAAATAATTTATACTTTTAATTTTAAAATGACAACATTTATAGTATGCCAGAAAGTATGGACTTCCCTATAGCTCAAATGGTAAAGAATCTGCCTGCAATGCAGGAGACCAGGGTTCAATCCCTGGGTTGGGAAGATCCTCTGGAGCAGGCAAGCCACTCCAGTATTCTTGCCTGGAGAATCCCATGGACAGAGGAGCCTGGTGGGCTAGAGTCTGTGGGACTGCAAAGAGTCAGACACAACTGCGCAACTAACACACACACAGAAATTATATTCTTGTCAACTCTTTAAACTTTATGAAAAATTTGAGGTCTATAATTATTCCAAAAATCTTTCAAGGTTTGGGAACAAAGAAATTTGAGCTTTCTGCCTTATTTCTCCTGCCTTTTTATTATTTCTGGAATTAGACAGTGTGTTTTCCTGGCCCCACTTTCACATTTGCTCTTTGATCTACTGTTCCCTTAGAAATTGAGGTCTCCAAATTGTGAACATGATGAACTGCCCAAATATGCTACTAATTATTTGCTTTACCATAAGACTCATTACAAGTTTCTTTTAAATAACAATCTTGTCTAGTCTTCTGAAATATGGCTCCATGATTATAAAAATTCATCACTGCATTCTATTTATAGGCTCTTTACTTTTTAAGTCTAAAATACTAATGTATTGCTTTGATCCTGTAGCAGATTTTCACAAACAGGTTATCAAGTTCAACATGGCAACGAAAATAAAACAGAAGAGAAGGGAGAAAGGAAAAGGAGGAGATGAAAAGGTACGAAGACATCACAGAGAAAGGTAGGCAACTTTAAGCAACCAAGCCTTTTCAAACATGGTATCCCTAACTTTCATCACTAATTTGTAATAGGATTAAAACACAAACCATTTTTCATCTGAGAAGGTCACTACTGGTTTAATATAGTTTTTGGCCCTATAGCGAGATTTCTTTCCTAGTTTTCTCCCTGCGACAATAAATGCCTAATGGAACAAGGGGGTAAGTATTTCTTGAGATCTGGTGATCTTTTTAAGTCCCCTGATGTCTCTATGGAACTCCATTTTTTTATCTATAAAGTGAGAAGGTTGCTCTAAAACACTAATTTGAGGAGAGACAAGAAAAGGGACAAAGAGGGTAGATGACAAGGGCCATGTTTCAAAGAACAAATTTTTTCAACAGAATATCCACAGTGAGTACAACAAGATAGATTCTGACTCAAGCGCATTTCTACTCCCACATCCCTGGCAATGCAGAGGACGCTTGCTACGGCAATTTCTGTACTTTCCTTCAAATTGAACAAAAGGCCGATATCACAGAGTATAATTTTAAGGTCCCTTCCAGCAGGGAAATTCCATACTATTTAGCTAGGACCAGAAAACACTGATATTCATTCATTTATCTTCTTCTATGTCCTTTGTTTCTGTCAAGCGTCACTATTTGCTCCTTGTAGCCTAGAAGAAAATTAAGTGTGTGCCTAGGAGGCGGAGGATAAAAGATGTAGGTGGGAACACGTTTTCAGCTGCTATGAGGCTCAAAAGCTACATTAATCTGTAGTTCTATGCTTTCATGACTTCACAATTCTCCAAACTTTAAAAAAAAAAATAATTTTAAAAGATCCTCTTTTCTCTCATCTTGAAACCTGTAAAAGGATATTTGTAAAAAGGAGGTACAAAAGAAGAGGTTGCCAGATAAGGTGCTTTTTCTAAATCAAAGGAGTTCCCAGACAAAATGGGGCCTGACTTGATGGTCAGCTGTCAAAGTGTAATTTAATTTACCATTAACAATAGACAAAGTACGTCAGGCTAAGTGCTTGATCAAGAAACTGAAAATTTTTCAACAAAACTGCCTTGATGTCAGTTAAAGCAGAAACCCCAGATAAAGAATGACTATGCTGAAAATAAATTAAGAAAACATCCCACAGATGAGAAAAAAATTCTTTTTTACCCTTTTAGCTCCTCTTACTCTATATAACATTCAAAGGTTCTTGATTTCAGGTTTTCCAGCCATAATGAGGGGCTGGTGGAGATGTTTGTGTCTCTGGATCTAGTGATTCTTGTCATGGCTCTGAAACTCAGTCACTCCTATTTAGAAAATCTCTTATATCCTTTTGGATTACGCTTGATCTCTTTTTATCTAATTAATTCCATCTCAGGAACCAAGAAGTAATTACATTAAGAACTTGGAGGCATGCCTTCAGGAATGTCACTACGGCTTTCTATTTGTTTGCTTTAAAGCAAACCAGCACTCTGGAACTTGGTTCAGATTAGCTATTTTGTGCTTTCAGTTAGATACAGTGCAATGGTTCTACTCCTGGTTCCCTGAATAAGAAATGAGAAAATAAGAATAAGAAAGCAGGTGAAAGACATACAGGAATATGGTTCAATCTCTCCTTTTCTCTCTCTCCCCTTTGAATGAGAGGAGGATTTTATCCCTGGGTCACGAAGGAGCCCTGGAGGTGGTAATGGCAACCAACTCTAGTACTCTTGCCTGGGGAGCCTGACGGGCTACAG
Source organism: Madoqua kirkii (assembly GCA_006408675.1). Classification (NCBI taxonomy): domain Eukaryota; kingdom Metazoa; phylum Chordata; class Mammalia; order Artiodactyla; family Bovidae; genus Madoqua; species Madoqua kirkii. The sequence goes on along the minus strand of SJYC01096502.1, from coordinate 3,524 downwards.
TCCACAGGGTCGCAAAGAGTCAGACACAACTGAGAGACTGAGCACAGCACTGCTTTAAATTCTACGTCAGTAAAGTGAATTGAGGCCTCCGGGTTTGAGTTGGGAGCATAGAAGCTACCGATAAATGTTTGTTTGGTGGTGGTTAGTCCCTCAGTCATGTCCCAGTCTTTGCAACCCATTGGACTAGATGGGATGTAACTAGATGCAACCCCATCAGCTAGATGGGATTCTCCAGGTAAGAATACTAGAGCGGGTTGCCATTCTTTTCTTCAGGGGATCTTCCCAACCCAGGGATGGAACCAGGATCTCATGCACTGCAGGCAGATTCTTTACCTCTGAGCTACCAGGGAAGCACAATGCTTTTTAACCGAGGGTTAACTAGGATGAAAAGCAGAACAAGAAGATAGAAATTTCCAAGGACTTGCCTTTGTTGTTCAGTCACTAAGTCATGTCCAACTCTTTGCACTGGTCAAAGGACAGAGAAACAATAGGGATCTTCAAAAGGACTCTTTTTTTTCCTTTCTTTTTAAAAAATGTTGTCAGTGTAATAACTGTTGAAGACTATTTGATAAACATACAAAGAAATAACTATTTTGAGACTGTTCTTTCACTTGTCTACTTTCATAGGCCTCTGTGAACATCTGTGCCATGTGTACAGGCCTCTTCCAAACAAAAGGAAAAAGGTCCAAAGAGGATGTGCTCTCAAGAAAGTTGTAAATGCATTTAAGAAACTCTCTGAAAGCTCATCAGCCACCTGATTTTCTAGGCAGGGCCTCTTATCACATTAACCGTAATTTAAGACAGGAGCATGTGGGTAGAAAAAAGAGAGGGACGAGAAGTGGAGGGGAAAGGGAAGCTGATGAATGATTAATGAAAATCTGCTGATTAATGGAACAAAGATTTTAAAAAGCAATAAAGCATTCATCCCTAGAGTGGGACACAGGAAACAGCAAAAATGTGTACCAAATTGCCAAAACAGTAAAACGAAACAGAACAAAGAAAGAGAGTAGGGCAAAGAAATACTCAGTTCAGTATAAGCATTGTTGAAAATTCACAGTGGATTTGGGAACTTACCACTTAGGAGTCATTTCCTCAAAGAAAAATAAACGTATGTTGCCTGATTTCCTAAAAGTTACTTACTTCTAATGAGCCATTTATGGATAGGAGCCTGCAGGTCCCCAGGTGTACATGAAAGCCAGACTTTGTGTCTGTTCGACATTCCTTTCTCTATGAAATCTGATTCACAGCATCAGAGTGCACAAGAACCCTCAGTTGTATGGCTCCATCACTAATAATATGAGCACCTGGCTTTTCAGAGCAACTATACAGTTGTATTCTGGGCTCCAAGAAGAGCACTCTGGGTTTGAATTACCTATGTGTGTGCATGGGGTCGCTAGGAGTCAGACACGACTGAGCGACTTCACTTTCACTTTTCACTTTCACGCATTGGAGAAGGAAATGGCAACCCACTCCAGTGTTCTTGCCTTGAGAATCCCAGGGGCAGGGGAGCCTGATGGGCTGCCATCTCTGGGGTCGCACAGAACCAGACACAACTGAAGCAACTTAGCAGCAGCAGTGCCCAGCCTAAGGGAAAACTCATATGAAGCACAGAGGCAATTTATAAACACAAGCTGCACATTGACAGGAATACAGAAACATACCATGAAGGAGTATAGATGCTCAGGTTTTTCCGCAAAAGCTGACCTGTACATGTGTGGGTAAAACACCATAAAAACAGCCCTATGGCAAGACAAGCAATGAGGACAACTGAAAATAAGAGTGTGCATGTGATTTACTTATTTTGAATGTTAGTTGAAGGAAAGTAAGTTTAATTGGAAGATAAGCTGAAATGATAAAAACAGTTATGGAGATTCTTTAGGGAACTTCTGGACACATGCAAGAACCATGAAGGCAGAGAACACAGGTTTTGCAAAATTAGGCCTTATTTCCCATGAGTTTTGTGTTTTTCTCTTTCTCTGAATCAAGTGCATCACTTCTACAACTTGTACATCCATCACCCATGATTAAGGACACATCTGGGCCCACATGAGATTTCCCAAACACAGGGCCCAAAAATCATTCAATTGTATCACTTTGGTATCTAATATGCTCCACATATTTCTATGAAATGATCAACTGAATGAGGAAATGAACAAATAATGATTTGCTGAAATACTACAGTGAAGAATTTTGTAAAGAAGGGGCATCATCCTCTACAAAGGTATTGATTTATTCTATCATATTTCTCAGAATCACAAGACTAATCAGCTGACACTGAAAAGGAACACCTGTCTCAGGCAGAGTGACTTAAAGAAAAAAAAGAAAGACCTGCCACAAAACATTGAGAAGAATGGTAACAAAGCATATTTCAAAGTTGGGCAGTCTATCAAAAAGGGTAAGACGATACGGCAAGGCTCAATAACAACAGCTCTATTGTAATTCAAGGAGAGGAATAGAGTGCTAAGACCAATCAATAACAATTATAAAAATAACAGCAATTAGTATTAACCACTATATGTCAGATAGTATACAGGCATAAATTAATTTTCATAAATTTATAATAAGGTTAGTACTTTTATCACTTCATTTTGCAGACTGAATCCAAGGCTGAGAAAAGGTAAGGAATTCTTCCAAAGTCTCCCCAGCCAGTACGTGACAGAACCAGAATTAAAATACATATTTTGTCTTCAAAAGAGGCGCTCATCAATACAGCACTATGATACAAGTGGCTAATCATGGGGGAAAAAGGCTTGGGTTTTGTTTTGCTTCTTCAGTTTAGAAGAAATGTGAAACAGTTCTAGAACCTTCACTTGTCAGCAAATGGTAAACCAACTAGCTTTTGAATAATTCAAACATCATGTATGTTTATCACTTACCTCAGATTGAAGGAGAAGTAAATGCCCAATTTTCAGTTTCTATAAAGAGTTATTTAACTGTGGGTCTCCTAAGTTAAACCACAAAGGGGATTTGACTGTGAAACAAACCTTTCTAAAGCCCATGAGATTGTTGATCAGTCTGATACCCATAAGAGACAGTCCATCAACCTGATACATCATTCCAGCAATGTAAGTTGAAAGCAAAGATTTTTAAGGCTACTGAGATTAAGGTAAAGTGGAATCTTTCCAATATTCTCCCCTTTGCTACCAAATCAAAACTGTCAAAAACTAAAAATAAATTATAAATCACAGTGTAGCTAATCTAATCATCCATTTACTTCTCTTTTGGGGAGAAGTAAACCTCTATTATAACTATTTCCATTGTCCCCGAGGTCCTCATTCTCTTTAAATGTGTCTATCTTCAGTAAAACACAAATAGTTCAGCTTGATTGCACAGCTGATAAACCTTAAAGATAATAAACTGGACAGAATAGCACTGAGATTCTAAATTAGACAGACCAGCAGTCATCCTCAGAGTAATGAAATAAATAAAGCATGAACAATTAAATTAAATAACAATTTCTCATTTGAAGTCTGGTCTTCCTGTTTTTACATAGTAGAAAAATTAGGCTGTACTGGACTTTCCTG